>JBAMJV010005722.1:0-65689 GCA_037951105.1 Echinarachnius parma
TCATCGCGCTCATTGGCCTATTTTGGTCCAATTTGTCTACATAAATATATTCATGAAATAGCTTTGCAGGGGGTTCGTAGAAATCCTACGAAGAATCAATGTAAATCAATCAGCAAAGATAAAGAAAATAAAAACTTTTCAGCGTTCATAGACTGACGATAGGCTTCGCGCTGGCAGCGCTTCAATAGCATGTGTCGATGACTGGGGCCGCCGAGGTAGACAAATGGTCTATTTTGTTGGTTGGGCCATTCATTCATAATGCGTAAAACATTTGACTCTGTCAATCACAGATATTCTGTTGAGAAAAGCTTGCCCTGTGGTGCGTTGTTCAGTAAACGCACTCGATTGCGTTTAGGTCTTAATCTTTGTTGTAGAGAACAATTTACTGAAGTAGGAGCTAAGAAATCACAAATACAAAGAACATACCCTCTTCCGGGGTTCCGCAAGGGCTCCGTACTTGGCGACCCCTCCTGTTTACAATAATATATCAATGACTTGCCAACCAGTGTCAAGGACTGGTAAAGTATAATATGTTTGCCGATGATGCGACACTCTTTTGTAAGTGGATCATCACTTGAATTTGTTGAGAACTCAGTTAAACGATGCCTATGAAAGAAGTTTTTGAGTGGACCAAATATAAATAGATTGGTATTGAATGTTAAAAAAACGAAAGATAAATGCTTCTTAGCTCGAGGCAAAGACTATCTACTGTACATAATAATAAATTAAGTGTCAATATGAACAGGGGCGTAGAGCTGGAACAGGTAACCCAATATAACTGCCTTGGTGTAATTCTTGATGACACGCTAAGTTTTAAATATCATGTCGATTTCTATAGTTAAAAATAATGAAACAAAAGTTTAGGCACTGGTAAGAAGCATAAAACATTTATTTACCCCAAGAACAATTAGGCAGACTATATTGGAAGGTTCATTTTACCTCAACGCATTGTAATTGCTCGACTGTTTGGGGTCATTCGCGTTCTGACATTAACTATAAGATTACACTGTCATAAACGTGCTGCCTACATAGTTAGCGGCAAAACCTGGGCTACTCCATCACACGAAGTTTTAGGATAATCTTACTTGGCGCCACTCTTAAAGAACTGTTAAAAAAAAATCAACTGCATGCATGATGGTACATGCCCCAATTGTATTATGTATTAAATTTTGTTTTAATGATGATGTTTCGTTACGCGTTCAACTCGCAACAGTAATTAAGAAGTTATTAAGAACACCCACTTTGTAAAACACAAATCAGAAACTATTTGTGTATGCATGGGCATTGTATTGTGGAATGCCTAATCCGATGAATGCCGTACAGCTGACTCATTATTTATATTTAAGAACGCCCTCAAACAGAAACACCGATACGTCTTAAACGTCAGCGAGTTATGCGTAGAAGTATAATTGTATTGTACTCTTCTACGCTTGGCATTATAATTTTGTATTTGTGTATTAACCACGTGCATTTGGACATTATGCTGCTTGTTGTGTGAATAGATGCGACTCTTCATTATGATAAATAGTGATCAGTATGTTTCATCTTATTGCATGAGAGTTTTTACGCATTATGTTGCTTGATTATGTGAGTGTATGAGAGTTTTGATTACGTTTGTATGAGGATAATTGTGTCTAAGTATGTTCATAATGATGCACAGCTTGTGTTTTGTTGTTTGTTTTTAGTAGTCATGGTTTTTATTATTGATTAATTTTATTATACGCGGACATGGTCTTTTACAGGCTTACATAATTTTTATTTTTAAGTATTTAAAATTAACAGACTTAACAGTGTTTTAAACATGTATTTTAAAGAGGGGACCCACCAGGCAAAGAAACAACACATTATTAATATGTTTTTGGTACCGTTTTGTGATATCAAATAGATACCCAACATTTTTGCAAAGGGGTTGTGTAATTCATAAACAAAGCAATTAATTTCCCACCACTTACGGAACCACTGCTATTTCCTGGTTCCATACGGGCCAACCATTTTGCGAGTGCGTCAATGCTATATTCACGCGCCACGTTCGTAAACAATAGATTCCGCAGGGTCGATTCAGTTCGCTCTGCACACGTTGCAATTCACCGAATACATAGCAGTCTGTGTAATTCAGACCGCATGAACGCATGCTTTAGAATGCGTGATGCGTTTCCAAATTATATATTGTTTTTCTGGAAACATATATTTTGTGAACTTGTTGATGGAATGGAATACTAAAGATGTTACCTTTCTTTAATAAGAATAATCATTTTTGGTGGTTGGTGGTACTAAATTGTGTTTATCTATTGTATGTCATGTTATAACTAGATGTATATGTTAATTTGTCAGAAGACAGAGCGCTGTGGAAGACCAGCTTTTACTTGTAATGATTTTAATTTGTATTGATTATTGATTACTGTTCTATTTTTTATATGCTGAATTCAGGTTACTCTGTATAAATATGTGAAATAAATAAATAAATAAATAAATTGAATAAATAGGGTCAATTATCATAGTTTTCATTATATGCGAAAAAAGCTCGATATCGCAATATCTCAAGGACCAATTGACTTGTTGTCAATAAATTTGGTACATGCCATGTATCTTGAAGAGCCTATGACCTGAGTAGATGTTTGGGGAGATATGAGGTCAAAGGTCACAGGGCTCATCATAATTATATACGAACAAAAAATCGTTATCACGAGATCTCAAGAACCAATGAACCTAAATTGTCACCCAAACTTGGTACAGTAATATATCTTAAAGAGACTGTCAAGCCTGTTGCAAGCCAAATTAAAACAAGTGTGAGGTTATTGTTCTTATATGTAAAAGAAAATGGCATTTAACAGCATGCCTAAAACAAATTAAGGCCTTGAAATCATTTTTTTCCCCGTGGAGTTATAGACCTCAAAATAATAAAACGACAACAGCGCGTTTAATTGTTGATTATACGAGTATTCAATCACCGCGGTGCGAAATTTCGCTCACTTGCGCACATCAACCGAGTACCCATGTTGCTCGTGGCGTGACCCAATACGTGATCGGCTCACAGATTTTGATCGAACAACGGCGTAATAGTAAACAAAATCATCAATACTCGCTAAAACTGACTACATGTATATTGTATATTCTTTATTTTCGAGACCTTTTCCCGTGACATACCTTTACAGAATAAATACAATAATTGTTGTACAATAGTATGCTTAATCAGTTAAACTCCTTTATTGACCAATATATAGTTTGGTGGAAGGGGGCGCATTCGTTTTTTCATTCGTAGAATCCAAACTACAGGACTGTTCTAATCTAAATTGTTGCGTGTGTGTTACATTCATCCTTATCCGTCTAGTGAAAACTGTCAGTTACAGGATTACGATTGTTAAAGGCGGACAGTCCCTTTAATGAGCGCGTGAAGGGATCAAATTGTAGGGCCATGATGTCAAAGGTCAAAGGTCACAGGGTTCATAACTAATACATATTGATATTTAAAATTTGGTTGACCAGATTGCCATGTAACTTGGTATATTATATAATGTATCTTTGAGGAGCCAATGAAATTGGTTATATTTTAAAGGTCGTTATAGGTCAAAGGTCAAAAGCTGACTCTGGCTCATTTAAATCGGGGCAATGGCGGAGGCATCCATTTCGACTTGCGCGCGCAGTCGAAGATGAATCTATTTGTTGTTCGAATACGAACTCAAATGGTTGGTTAATAGTCCAGTAAACCGGTTTTTTATGTCGTGTATTCGACTATGTTCCCGTTGCCATAAAGAGATACAATCGATTGTAAAGTACGATCGATTGTAAGTCAGCAACTTTGCTCGTTTCAACCAATGATTCTGACTTACAATTAATTGTAACTTACATACGATCGATTTCTTGCAAAGCGGGGGCCTACAGATATTCATAAGTCCAATGTTAATAAGCAATTATAAAGATAAATTGCTAATTTGCATATTTCTGAAAAAAGGTCAGAGGTCAATTTTATATCAAGGAATAGTACAATATAATGCAAAACTATTATTTCAAGCGTGTCTTGAGGTTTGTTATCCACTTTCCGGCGCCTCATTTTGCATGTGCCATAAGGGCAACACTCTGAAATCCAAGATGGCTGGAAAATTTGCAAATGTATGAATATTGGTTTTTACTGGCTAAGGCCATTAATAAGCTATTATTACAGGATATTGTTTTCAATCATGTTCTACATATGTCCCCAATACACGAGTGTATAAGACATTATCTAGCCAATTTAAAAAGTAACCATTCTGAAAAAAACATTACCTTCAACTTCATCATATTAGTGGAACTAAGGATCAGAGTAAGTACTTTGTTCACACACAATCCCCGTGTTCACACACAACATTTTCCAGACCCTTAATCATGACTAAAGAATTAGCAGCCTGACTATAGAATCAGCTTCTCATTAAAAAATTCCTATGGCAAGCCCTTTGTGTAAAAAACTAGATTAAACTATGTTTTTCTCAGATACACTCAGTTTTTCTCAGATAAACTCAGTTAATCTCCAGATAAACACAGTTTATCAGAAAACTCAGTTTATCAGTTGATAAACTGAGTTTGTCTGACAATGTGTTTATATGGCAAGCCCCTTTGCGTAACAACTAGATAAACCCTGTTTTTCTCAGATAAACTCAGTTTATCACCCAGATAGACAGAGTCTATCAACTGATAAACTGAGTTTTTCTGATAAAATGTGTTTATCTGGAGATAAACTGAGTTTATCTGAGAAAAACTGAGTTTATCTGAGGAAAACAGAGGTGTATCTAGTTTTTACACAAAGGGCTTGCCATTAGTCATGATTCTTTAGTCATGATTAAAGGGATGAAAATTTGTTGTTTGTGAACACGCTGATGTAGAAAATGTTTGTCAAAATGCATGTTTTTAGTTCTATTTTGCATATGAGATATGCACTCGCGGTAAAACGCGTGCATGCTTAGTTCCCCAGGGGATTCGATGTGTTACAATACACACACATGCCACAGAGCATTACAATCCCTAGCACTCAAATTGTAAAAAAGAAGAAAACAAAATTGTAATTTTATTTTATTTTTTTTGGTTCAATTTTGTCTTAAATCATCGAATAAATGTGGGATCAAACATTCATTCCGAACAGATATATTCATTGATATAATCAGCAGTTTCTGGACCGATTTTGATAAGATAAATTAGTTTAGTGAGTCATCAAAATTGAATGCTATTTCAAATTGATACTCAGTTTGTTCATTACCTAAAAAAACACCATTATTTCTTGAAGCGCCGACTATACCAAAACTCATTTACCCCTTTAAAGGGATCTAGTAACTTTGTTGACATGTGCAAAAAGTGATGAAGGGTTGACGCAATGTATATTGTTGTTTTCTCGTATGTCCACAGGGTATTGTGTGAACATTTCAAGTCAAATGGACATTGCATGGCCAAGTAATGAGAGAAAATGCAAAGTGATATTCACTGGCGACTCACTGCACTCACTTTGTACACGGTAAGAAAAACTTCCGGGAGAGTTTTTTCTTATCTGAATACTTCAATCGTACATATCTTTGTAACGAAAGGGAAATTTGAAAAACCGATACGCGGTCCTTTGATTTTATTGTTAAATAACGAATACAACAAGGTATGATGGAACTGCTAGAATTAAAATTTTATTTTGAGGATTTGGACAATGTTACATAACTAAGTCCCTTTAAATTGAATATATTACATTAATATTTATCCCAAGTCATATTATTTTATTTTTTCATATAACAATCGTGATACCTTCAAAAGAAAATAATTATGTTTTAAACAGTAAAAAAAAGAAGTCTGTGTATGATTAATTTATCCATCCAGATTGTTTTCGTAAAGTATACGAAACAGGGATACTATGGACGATTAAGTCTCCTAATTCGCATACTCTTGATAACGGTGGAACGCGTTCCGTAATGCTTCCAAATTAAACCTTGAATATCTCCATAATTAGGTTTACATTTGACAAATCAAGAACCATTTTAATCTTCCGTTATCATAAGCCAAACAACATTTTAAAAAGAGTGTAAGAGTGTAAAACATATATGTGACTTTGGTTGAATTTTACAACGTAAATAGATCACTTCAAAGCAAACTGCTTTTTTGATATACCTCGAATTTTTTACTAAAATCATGACGAAAATTGCTTTCAATTCTGCGCTTTCATGTAATTACACCAGCTCGTTGGTAATCAAATTTGCCTGTGAAAATGTAATATATATACAGCCTTGGAAACAATTATATAGACCAAGCACTTTTTGATCAATTTGGTTGACGTTTTACGCTATTTTGTCCATTTTATAATATTTCAAAGCAAAAATTAGTTAATGACATACCAAAAGGAGTATAGTCAATGGTGTTTGTGTAGTACCTACCACATATTTTCTGCCTTCAATTTGATTAAAAACATGAATTTTATAGCAAATTGTATGGATTTTGTCCATTCATTACATGTACATACAAAGGCATGGGTTTTATATACATTTTAAATAAAAACTTGCAAAATGTGTTGATTTTTTCCCCTGTAAGTTGTGATTATATTATAGACAGGTCTCCTCCCAGTTCCTCAGTGTGACATGTATTAGCACTTAGATTCTTGGTGAAGAGGGTGCCAAGGTGGCATTGAACTCTGTTGGAGAAGCAAATAATATTAGGGATGCTGACATGCCTGTGCTTTAGCAGTACACCCAGGACCCAGCTAGCCACCTGACGTTGGGCCGATGTCGGAATTTGGTTGCCGGATGTCGGCATATCGCCGTTGGCTCGAGGTTAAAATGTCCGCCAGCCCAACATCGTCACGACGTCATTTTTGTGATATATTGGCATAAGGTCATTTTCCGACAATGGCCCAACATCATGTCATGAGATGATGTTGGGGCCATTGTCGGGAAATGACGTTTATGCCAATATATCACAAAAATGACGTCGTGACGATGTTGGGCTGGGGGACATTTTTAACCTCGAGCCAACGGGCGATATGCCGACATCCCGGCAACCAAATTCCGACATCGGGCCCAACGTCAGGTGGCTAGCTGGGGGATAGAGGTCATCTACACCCTGTCTTACTTCTTTGATGAGAAAAATTGACTGTCACTTGGCAACTCTAATCAGTATTTATTTTACTCATAAACAAGCCCCACAAAGAATGGAAAGACATTTTCTATGATATAAGCACTTTCTTACAGAAAAAAATCAGAAAAAGTTCCATTATGCATTTGAAAACGTGTGTATAAAACCCGGTTCCATGACATATGCTCCGCCGACATATGCTCCGCCGACATTTGCTCCGAAAATTGCGACAAATGCCTCCGCGACAAATGCTCCGCCGACGACAATTGCTCCGCCGACAATTTGCCTCGCCGACAAATGCTCCGCCAACATTTGCTCCGCCGACAAATGGCTCCACCCGACATTTGAACCCGCCGACAAATGCTCCGCCGACATTTGTTCTCGCCGACAATTGCTCCGCCGACATTTGCTCCGCCGACAAATGCTCCGAAGCCTGCGACAATTGCTCCGCGACATTTGCTCCGCCGACAATTGCTCCGCAGGACAAATGCTTCGAAGATGCGACAATTGCTCCGCCGACAATTGCACACCGCTAACGTTTACTCCGCCAACATTAGCTACGTCGACAATTGCTCCGCCGGCAAAGACGATGAGGAACTGGCAGGGGGCATTAACTTGGTGTACGTAGTTAGGAAAAACTGTATCAATCATGGACCCCCTTACCCATTGATGCGAAATTCAGTTTATGCTTAAAGGGGCAGTTTAGTTTTGGTAGAGAGGGCGCTGCACATCACAATTTGAGTGTCGGAATTGGAGAGAACATGCAATTTTAATTGGCAGAATAAACTTGATTTGGTTAAAAATCGACCCGGGTACGGCTGGAATATCAATCAATCTCTTTGATCTGATAATTACTTTTGGGGCCCCCCCCCCAAAAAAAAAAAAAAATCAAAATCATTTTTGGAATAGTTGTTGATGATCTCTCTATCTAATCATCATTCCAATAAAACACCACATGCATAATTTTGTATGAAAATGGTTGAAACCAATGCCTTTTTAGAAAAGCGCCCTCTTGTGTTTAAATGGCTCTTTTTGAATGATAAACAGGCGTTTTTACTAAGTCGTTTGTAATTTTGTATACCTTTCGAGCATGGTGGCGTTATAACCATTAGTTTATCAAGTAACTGTCCAGGGTTGGTTACTAAAGTTCAGCCTCTTACCAAAACTGTACTACCCCTTTTAAATAAACATCACATCGTCTAGAAGACAAGGTCATTTTCTCGACAATGGCCCCAACATCATGTCATGAGATGATGTTGGGCCATTGTCGGGAAATGACGTTATGCCAATTATACCACAAAAATGACGTCGTGACGATGTTGGGCTGGGGACATTTTTAACCTCGAGCCAACGGCGATATGCCGACATCCGGCAACCAAATTCCGACATCGGCCCAACGTCAGGGTGGCTAGCTGGGGATAGAGGTCATCTACACCCCTGTCTTACTTCTTTGATGAGAAAAATTGACTGTCACTTGGCAACTCTAATCAGTATTTTATTTTACTCATAAACAAGCCCCACAAAGAATGGAAAGACATTTCTATGATATAGGCACTTCTTACAGAAAAAAAATCAAGAAAAAGTTCCATTATGCATTGAAAACGTGTGTATAAAACCCGGTTCCATGACATATGCTCCGCCGACATATGCTCCGCCGACTTACATTTGCTCCGAAAATTGCGACAAATGCTCCGGGACAAATGCTCCGCCGACAATTGCTCCGCCGACATTTGCTCCGCCGACAAATGCTTCGCCAACATTTGCTCCGCCGACAAATGCTCCACCGACATTTGAACCGCCGACAAATGCTCCGCCGACATTTGTTCCGCCGACAATTGCTCCGCCGACATTGCTCCGCCGACAAATGCTCCGAAGCTGCGACAATTGCTCCGCGACATTTGCTCCGCCGACAATTGCTCCGCAGACAAATGCTTCGAAGATGCGACAACTGCTCCGCCGACAATTGCACCGCTAACGTTTACTCCGCCAACATTAGCCTACGTCGACAATTGCTCCGCCGGCAAAGACGATGAAGGGACTGGCAGGGGGGCATTAACTTTGGTGTACGTAGTTAGGAAAACTGTATCAATCATGGACCCCTTACCCATTGATGCGAAATTCAGTTTATGCTTAAAGGGGCAGTTTAGTTTTGGTAGAGAGGGCGCTGCACATCACAATTTGAGTGTCGGAATTAGGGAGAACATGCAATTTTAATGGCAGAATAAACTTTGATTTGGTTAAAATCGACCCGGGTACGGCTGGAATATCAATCAATCTCTTTGATCTGATAATTATTTGGGGCCCCCCTCCCCCCAAAAAAAAAAAAATCAAAATCATTTTTGGAATAGTTGTTGATGATCTCTCTATCTAATCATCATTCATTCCAATAAAACACCACATGCATAATTTTGTATGAAAAATGGTTGAAACCAATGCCTTTTTAGAAAAGGCGCCCTCTTGTGTTTAAATGGCTCTTTTTGAATGATAACAGGCGTTTTACTAAGTCGTTTGTAATTTTGTATACCTTTTTTGAATGATAACAGGCGTTTTACTAAGTCGTTTGTAATTTTGTATACCTTTCGAGCATGGTGGCGTTATAACCATTAGTTTATCAAGTAACTGTCCAGGGTTGGTTACTAAAGTTCAGCCTTACCAAAACTGTACTACCCCTTTAAATAAACATCACATCGTCTAGAAGACAATCTATTCTTCACATATTAACAATAAAATTGATCACATATTGCTTTCTATGGAGTATGACGTCATAGTCACTAAAGGGGTGAAGTGTCCATCTTACCTCACTGTGGAGGTAAGAGGACCCCTCAATTCCTTAGATTATTGAATTTCAATTTTCTGCTACTTCCTGCCAATCCTTCCGTTTATAAGAATGCAAAATACATTGGAAGTTTGTGCTTTTCTGTTGGACAATAAGGCAGCCTTAATCGTTTACGGGGTGGGGGGGGGGGGGGGGGGCGTTTAGAAGTGTCACGAATTGGGCCCTCGTTGTTCAGTGAACGATGAACAAATCTAAACTCCGAAAATCTGGAACTCCGAAAATTTAACAGTGGGTGAAAATAACGTTCTTTGAATTTTGATAAAACGTGGATACATTTTGAACTCATGCGGAACAATTTCGTGATTCATAAAGAGTCTGAGTAATACAAATGCAGTGATTAAAAAGACTTTTGTTTACCATTCATGATCGGATACTATGAGGGTCCGTGGTTCGACTACAGTCGAACCCCAATGTAACATCAAAAACTAAAGCCAGTATTGTGTGTTATTGCGCCTCCCCTTCTGCTACTAGATCCAGGCTGCAGCCAATAAAATATTTGAATGAATCGATGGTTACTGAATCGATTGTACTCCAATTTCACAAGAGATTCGCATAACATATAAAAGCGCACTTCATACCAAAGGTACTTGAGAATTCATTCAAGAGTTTAATCTTCAGCGGAGTAAATGTCGGTGGAACAATTATGGTTGAGGAACATATGTTGTTTTTGGATCATTTGAAGTACTGTCATCTTCAGAGCATATATTTCTGCGGAGCAATTGTCACCGGAGCAAATGTCGGCGGAGCAATTATCGCATCTTCGGAGCATTTGTCGGCGGAGCAATTGTCGGCGGAGCAAATGTCGGCGGAGCAAATGTCGGCGGTGCATTTGTCGGCGGAGCATTTGTCGGCGGAGCAAATGTCGGTGGAGCATTTGTCGGCGGAGCAAATGTCGGCGGAGCATTTGTCGGCGGAGCGATTGTCGGCGGAGTAAATGTCGGCGGAGCAAATATCGCGGAGCATTTGTCGCGGAGCATATGTCGCATTCTTCGGAGCAATTGTCGGTGGAGCATATGACGGCGGAGCATAAGTCGTTTCACCATAAAACCCATACCTTTTTATGGTAAAAATCCACGCAATTATTCATGTTTTCTTCAAGTTCAAGACATAAAATCTGTTGTAGGCATTCCTAATCCCATTGACCATGCCCCCTTAGATATTTTATTAACTTTTGTTTCTTTAAAATGTAATTAAAGTGACAAAATAGTGTGAACAATCTTAAAAATTGAGCAAAAAGTGCTTGGTCTAATAATTATTTTCAAGGCTGTATATCGATAAAGATTGACCTATAACCGCCCTTTGATTAGATATATAAATATCCGATATATGACTAATGCTTACTGCAGGCTTTTTCGTCGCTGCCGTCTCCACAGTCGGGCATGAGGTCACATACAGAGCTCAGAGGTGTTAGATCTGTACCGGAATCGCAAACGAACACATCTGAAAAGAAATTTATATAAACGGTGCCCATTTTATGAACAACAAATATCGGATAACGACCTTTAGCAGATAAATTTATATGATTCTATTATAATGTACTTTCAGATTTTAAACACTTCTGCGCATGAGATATCATGGTTTTGTGTATGGTCGATATTCTGTGAAAGTATTTGTGTAGGTTTTATTAGAGATACAGTAGTTGGTGATGTATTTCATGATGTAGAACAAATTAATGTGCTTTGCCAAAATAACTCCATAATACCACAATTACATTTACAAATTGACAGTATAAGGAGATTACGTAATTAGGAAATTAAACACACACATGAAGTACACAATACGTGTTAATTGAACATCCAGTACTAAGAATACTGGAAATGTGTAAGGCGGTTATTTAAATAGGAAGAACGATGAATATGAACAACATGAAACATGATTTACCTGAAATGTTTTGAATGCTGATCTCAAGTCGAAAGCCAGATGTTTCGTGACGATAATCACTGTAGAATAATACGAACATGTCCCCTGCCTGTATGAATCTGTCCCGAGCGGATCCAACGTAGTAACCAGAGTAGTCGCCAGTCTCTGTTGAATTTTCGGGATTCCAACCTGAGCCGAACTTCAGACCGTCTCCGGAGTGTATATTGATGTTCCCAAAGAGAAGCCTGTAGAAGATGCCCTCAGTTTCTTGCCCGGATGCGTATGCGAACTTCCACAGCACGTTGACATCCGGTGGGTAATAAGATGGGTAGTTGTGAGAGGCTATTTGAATCGCTGGACCACCAAGGCTTAGCTCATGAACTGATCAAGGGGGTATAAACACAATATTATGACAATCTTTATTTTGACAACAAATTAAGCGTACAGTGGAATGAAACTACAATATGATTTTTTATAATTTACAAATTAAAAAGTAAGGTTCAAGGATAAGGGATAAGATATATATTGAAGGATATAATGACGCTGTATCAAAATACCTACTTAAGAGAGAGAAACAGTTAAAGTCCATAATTTACAGGTTTGATTTATAATAATAAAAAGGGTTTCGTTATTAAATTCAACCTTCGAAATATAGTTCACATATTCACAAAAAAAAACATTATAACCACGATGTATTATTACTTTACAAGAGTGATTCCGAGTTTAGTATTTAAATCTAACATAATCATACAGTAATTATGCCCCCCAAAACATATTATGTCAACAAAACTGGCTTAGCTCGAGCTACAACCTTAAATCCCCATGTCATAATCGCTTTTGTGATTAGCCCGAACATGCCGAATGAAGGGGCTATTTTGGGATGATTTCCGTCGCTGGTTACACCAGACGACAGTTTATAAATAATACACTGGCAGTGGCGTAGCGAGGGTCAAGTGATTGGGGGGGGGGGGGGGGGGCACAGCTGCGAGGGAGCGTAGCGCCCGAGGGGGGGGGGGGGAGGTTGTGGAAGGGGGGTGTCCCCCCTCCCACGGTAGGGAGCTTTTGCAAATTTTTACTTGAAATAATGCAATTTGGTGCATACCTTGGAAGGAAATTTGATAATACTGAATTAAAGAAATCATTTCCCTCATGATAAAGTATACACACACAATCAAACCTACGTGTACACACACACTAGACTCAAATACTATCACGCCGTATGCTTGTCTACATTTATTTGGGGGAGGGTGTGGGAGGGGGTGAACCCCCTCCCAATTTTTTGGAAATTTTTGAAATTGGTGTTTAAAATATCACTGTAGAAGTATGGTCATTGTTGTCTTTATCATTGTCTTAATCATGGGTGTTAAAATGGTATATAATAGTGAATCTACTCGTTACGTATTTTAAAACGGTAATAGCGAGGAAAGATTAAGCTCGTGAGATGGATCCACGTGATACTGTATACTATAGAGCCATCGATATAGTCTAGGGCATTGAGCTCCAATGGAACTAAGCAAAAGTGGAGGGGAGACATTGCGAGGAAGCGAAGCGACCGATTGGGGGAGGGTGTGGGAGGGGGTGTCCCCCTCCCACAGTAGGGAGCTTTCGTATTTTGGGGCCTGAAATTGTGCGATTTGTGCGACAGAAATTTCACGTAATATAAAGTATATAAGTATGGAACCAAACATACTTAATGACAAAGGAGGGGGACAATCTCCTCCCCTTTCTAATGTGGGGGACATAATATTCCAATTTTATTTGCATTCAGCGCATATGGACCGAATTTACTAAAAGATATATTATTTCAAATTATTTTATTTTCCGATGATAGTGTGCTATAGACATGATAGATGAGGGTCTAATCAATTTCGTATATATCAGTATTTCAGAATATGCGCGCGAAGCGCGCGGCAAAAATTAATATTTACAGTCCTTTTCAAAAAAAAAAAAAACAGCTATGCTCGGGTCCCTTGAATTAGTTTCAGTAGGCCTATGCTCAACTGATGCAGATATCGACTCTGGAGAAGATGACTGGTGCTCCTTCAATCATGATAATCAACAATATGCCTAGATTATGCATCATGAATTAATGGAACGGGTGCATTTGGAGTGAAGAAATTAGTAAAAGAAGTTTGTCTTTACCTAGACATTTAGGACTACGTAGTGCAGCTATGCGCCTGTATAGCCTGCATGAAGGCGTCAAAATTATATATAAAAGCGGGAGGCAGATTCAAGATCCTAAAAGGGCCCTTGGTATGATAAACGATTTACCATGCTAGGAAGTTTGTTAGGCCTATACGCGCTCTATGTCTTCTGAAATGCGGTGAGCGTCGATCCTCGCGCACGGGACTGAAAATTTGCATAAGGCGCTATATTGGAAGGATTCGTCAAACTGATATAGGTGCGATATTGCTAGTACTAGGGAACGACTGATATGTTCTTGGTTATTATCGTTGATAATGATTATTATCACACATTAAATAAAACGTGATAATAATGAATGATATACATTGTATAGACACATTTGGCTTCATGTCGGGTCGTCATTTTTTTTTTTTTTTTTTGGCCAAACGATTGGGGGGGGGGGGGGCACGTGCCCCCCCCCCCCCCCCCCCCCCCCGTGCCCCCCCCCCCCCCCGTAGCTACGCCACTGTACACTGGAGTATCTTTATTCGCATTTCAGACCTTCCAAACCAGCAATTTCTACATCAAGAACACAATATGCATGTTAACCAAATCCGGCCCGCTGTTATAAAGTTCTTAAATTTTTCAAAATACATTGTAATACCGAGAAGAGCGAATTAACCCCTGGGGTGTAACTTTACGGCTCCATGTAAAAACGCCAGTGGAAAGAAATTTCAAAGGACGTAATGTCAGAGGTACAAATGCTAGTGTAAAAATGTCAGTGACACAAATGCCAGTGGTTGAAATGTCGGGGACAAAAATGCCAATTGCATCACACTATTGTATCTACTTTGGCGAATCATTAATTTGATGAAACTTAATATTACATTTCCTTCCAAGAATGTTGAGTTCGACTTTTTTGTTTTCCTAACTTCAATACTCTCCGATATGTTTATGTGGCAACAGAAGTGTCTGTGCATGTTTTATGGATTTAGAATATGTGATCGTCCATGCACAGTATAAACACAGTAATTGTAGCAAGTGTTTTAGTTTAATAACTCCAAATACATTGCATCAACCATTCATCACTTTTTGCACATGTCAACAAAGTTACTAGATCCCTTTAAGGGGTCCTGCACGCAATGCATTGTTGCAACTTTCAGAATTTCGTGCAATTTGGGGAATTACCTTGCGCAAAGTGCGACAATTTTTTGGTTGAAGTGTTGTTTGTTTGTTTAGATTATCAGTATTACATAATGTAAGGATTCAGGAAGCGCGATCGTGATAGCCAGTTTTGAAAAGCGCAATGGTGAAATAATGTATGATATATATGCATTATAAGCATACATATAAGCATAATGCGTCTAGGAAATCACGATCGCGCTTTCAATATACATATATATATATATATATATATATATATATATAATCGAGAAGTGAACTAATACATACAGCTTTGGTATTTTCCAATATTTAAATAATGCAAGAAATAATCATAAATGATTGAGAAGGAAGAATAATAGGCGTAGCTTAATAAGCATTGTTCCTCCTTTTAATCCTCCAAATGAAAAAAGGAACTGGTCGAAAAATTGGTCTCCGCCAGGACTCGAACCCGGGTCTTCAGCTTGGAACGCTGACGCCTTAACCACTAGGCCACGGGGACCGTGTGATTGAAGACAGATCCAAATTCAGGTCATTGGCAAGCCAATCTCTCGGCCCTTTGTACTCAATTAATTCATGGGGAAGGAGTTACAAACAATGCAAGCCGCCTGTACTTCAGCTGGATCACAAAGGAGTGATTCAAGTATTAGTTAGAACATATATATATAAGCGAGAAGTGAACTAATACATACAGCTTTGGTTTCTTCCAATATTTAAATAATGCAAGAAATAATCATAAATGATTGAGAAGGAAGAATAATAGGCGTAGCTTAATAAGCATTGTTCCTCCTTTTAATCCTCCAAATGAAAAAAGGCACTGGTCGAAAAATTGGTCTCCGCCAGGACTCGAACCCGGGTCTTCAGCTTGGAACGCTGACGCCTTAACCACTAGGCCACGGGGACCGTGTGATTGAAGACAGATCCAAATTCAGGTCATTGGCAAGCCAATCTCTCGGCCCTTTGTACTCAATTAATTCATGGGGAAGGAGTTACAAACAATGCAAGCCGCCTGTACTTCAGCTGGATCACAAAGGAGTGATTCAAGTATTAGTTAGAACATATATATATAAGCGAGAAGTGAACTAATACATACAGCTTTGGTTTCTTCCAATATTTAAATAATGCAAGAAATAATCATAAATGATTGAGAAGGAAGAATAATAGGCGTAGCTTAATAAGCATTGTTCCTCCTTTTAATCCTCCAAATGAAAAAAGGCACTGGTCGAAAAATTGGTCTCCGCCAGGACTCGAACCCGGGTCTTCAGCTTGGAACGCTGACGCCTTAACCACTAGGCCACGGGGACCGTGTGATTGAAGACAGATCCAAATTCAGGTCATTGGCAAGCCAATCTCTCGGCCCTTTGTACTCAATTAATTCATGGGGAAGGAGTTACAAACAATGCAAGCCGCCTGTACTTCAGCTGGATCACAAAGGAGTGATTCAAGTATTAGTTAGAACATATATATATAAGCGAGAAGTGTTTGTTTGAGAAGTGAAGTGTTTGTAACTCCTTCCCCATGAATTAATTGAGTACAAAGGGCCGAGAGATTGGCTTGCCAATGACCTGAATTTGGATCTGTCTTCAATCACACGGTCCCCGTGGCCTAGTGGTTAAGGCGTCAGCGTTCCAAGCTGAAGACCCGGGTTCGAGTCCTGGCGGAGACCAATTTTTCGACCAGTGCCTTTTTTCATTTGGAGGATTAAAAGGAGGAACAATGCTTATTAAGCTACGCCTATTATTCTTCCTTCTCAATCATTTATGATTATTTCTTGCATTATTTAAATATTGGAAGAAACCAAAGCTGTATGTATTAGTTCACTTCTCGCTTATATATATATGTTCTAACTAATACTTGAATCACTCCTTTGTGATCCAGCTGAAGTACAGGCGGCTTGCATTGTTTGTAACTCCTTCCCCATGAATTAATTGAGTACAAAGGGCCGAGAGATTGGCTTGCCAATGACCTGAATTTGGATCTGTCTTCAATCACACGGTCCCCGTGGCCTAGTGGTTAAGGCGTCAGCGTTCCAAGCTGAAGACCCGGGTTCGAGTCCTGGCGGAGACCAATTTTTCGACCAGTGCCTTTTTTCATTTGGAGGATTAAAAGGAGGAACAATGCTTATTAAGCTACGCCTATTATTCTTCCTTCTCAATCATTTATGATTATTCTTGCATTATATATATATATATATATATATATATATATACATGCATAATACGACGTGCAAATTCTGTACAGTACGTCCCAAAAAGAATGGTACAGTCGGAAAATATTTATTTCAAGGTATGAAGGTAATTTGAAGAAAAAAAAAACATATTTGGTGTCATATTAAATGAGAATAATCAGGCTTTCTGATGATTTTTATTTCAGCTTGATTCGGTTTGTCAGTCGTGACATATGGCGCTTAGTTTTCAGTACATCGGAATCCACTTTTTGCCAATCTACGTTCAGTGCGTTACATGACTTACCAAAACGAAATAGTTTTAGAGCAAAAAAGTGTATACTGTCTTAAAGGACCTAAATAATACAACGTACTTTGACACTTATTCTATAGTTGATGACTTGAAACATAGGTCTGCCGAAAAAAATCCATACAAATGAACACAGTAGTGATTTAAGACTAGTTTTCTGATGGCAAATCTCAATTAGCAGCCAGTTTACGCCCCACCCACATTTAGGGTCTGAAATCGGCAATGTGATCGACATGTGATTGACAATTCATTGGCTTACGTCATGACGCGTCATCTACATAATTTAATGCATTAGTCCGTTCTTTAGATGACGTCACATTTTGGCGATTAAAAAGGGGCGTTCCCATTGATTGATTTCATGAGAAATGACTGCCAAATTATTTTTCTCCGGGAAAAATTACATATAGAGAGCCGAATTGTGAAAAATAGGCCATCTAGACGCTGTAGTTCCTTTAAATAATTATTCGATTGGCTAACTATGATGCTTCAAAATATTTTTGCCATTGCCTGCATTTAATTGTAATGGATTACACGCCTGCTGTTGAATCAACAGAGGCTTTACACAATATTCAAAGATTCGTAGTCTTTAATAATTAATATGTGTTATTAAAAAGTTATCATTTAAAGAAAGACACTTTATGGTCTGTATTCCAATACAAAGCCTGATTCTAGCGACGGTAACACGGCAAACGCCTTCAGTTTGCGACACAATTAGGAACTGTCAAAAGTGCTAGGAAGGACAATTCGGACAATCTCTAGCCCGAACATTTGCTTTTTATGAATACCTTACCATATTTAACCGTTGTTAACACTTTCAACATCAGCAATGGCAAATGTTACTGTACTCTAGTCATGTTTAGATTGGTATTATATGTCATAATAATTAGCGAGAAGAGCAAATTTGTCATGTCCATCGCCATTTTCAGTGCAAATACGAAAAGCGGCACAAATGGGTTTTTGCATATTAGTATAAAATCAGACATAATTCGAGTTCTGTTACAAAGAATGTCGTCTTCACAATACCTTTACGAATAAGTACAATATAGTTGTAATATCAGCTAAATCAGTTAAACTCTTTTATTGACCGATATATAGTCTGATGGAGGGACGCATTCGTTTTTCATTTGTAGAATCCAAATTATAGGGCTGTTCGATCGGTTTGTGTGTGTTTCACATCATCCCCATCCTTCAACTGGAAACTGTTCAGACGTTTTGTAAAAGAGGGACTGTCCCTTTAATATCGTACCAAATAACTTATTATGTTACTTTATGCCTATGTATTTTTTGTTTTAAGCCAACAACGTGGGGGGGGGGGGGGGCTGCAGCCCCCAGCCCCCCCCCCCCCCCCCCGCGGTTCCGCGGCACCTGAATTATGTAGTTTGTGTTCTAATAAAAAAGTTTGTCCACTAAGTCCACTAGAAACCTAAACACGTTACAGATAAGGCTTACATTGGAAAAAGGGATACGAATGGAGGAATATCTTACCACAGTCATATTCATCTGCTCCACTATGACAATCGGGTACCAGATCACAAACAGAGCTTTTTGGCGCTGCGTACGTTTGTGAGTCACAAATGAACGGGTCTAGAAAGAAAAAAAAAAATAATTTGGAAGGTTCATAAATATGGCTTCCTTGGAAATTAACTTAACACAAATTATATACCCAATTAACTCTTGAAATCTATGTTTCAAATCACTGTACAATGTAGAATTTGCAAATTTTACCCTACCTTAATCTGAGCTGCAATGCTTAAAGCATTCCTATGAATAAATTCCTGATATGTTCTCTTTAACTACACCTGGGGATGTAGTTGCATAACGAGTTGCGATCAATCGCAGATGTACGATTACAAATTAGTCCCTGGGTTGAGAACGGTACAGGTAGGTTATTGATACGTGACTTGTAGATGGGAATCGAAACCAGGACCCTGTTATTTAAAGACCAACGCAAACTATCAACAACACCCCTACAAATATTTAGGTGCAATGACATTTCATGCTTAACAATTTAGAGAATGCGAGTAAAGGGGATGTTTAAAATAAATTTCCCCATTTGTTATAGACGCGTAAATGATGTGATGTAAATAAATAGTATGTTTGGAAAGCAGACGCCTGATCAATAACATTTGTTTTACAAGAAGGTTAATACATCATATTGAAAAGGATACGGTACAATACTATTTTAAAAATTCATTCAATCACCTGAAATGTTTACAATGCTGATCGCCAAGTTAAAGCCCTGCAATTGGTTTGATGGGTCGGAGCTAAATTCAACAAACAAATGATCCGAGTTGAAGAAATGAAGACCAGGATACCCGAGTAAGTAATTGCCGTACTGCACGAACGTAAATGAATTAGTAGGATCCAAACCTTCGCCAACCTTTAGATAATCATGATGGTGGAGTCTAACATATCCAAAGTCAATCTTGAACAAAACATCGGTAGGGTCCATCGATGACGCCAAGCTGAAAGTCCAAATGGCGGACGCATCGGGTGGGTAGTTTGACGGGTAGTTGTGAGAAGACACCTGGACTTCGGAACCTAATGCTAATGTGAAATCTAGCGGGAAAAACACGAACATTTTTTATACCCCACAAAATATAATTGTGCGCATAAGGGTAGGGCTTGGGGCAGCAGCCCTACTCTCCCAGGAGTTTGGAAAACGGAAATATTCGGGCAAACAAAATAAATTTGGGCAAAACCATCTCATATTCGGGCAAAATAATGTTATATTAGAACAAAACCATGTCATATGCAGGCAATATACTTGTCGGGCGATATAACATAAATTTCGGGCAAACCATCTCATATTCGAGCAAAATTGCATTAGTATAAGACCAAACCACCGGGACCAGCACTAATTAATATATAGTTTTGGGGCATCGTGATAGTGGAGATGTTTGTTTGGCTTGTCATGTGAACATCTTGAAGGATAGCATTAAGGCAAAAAACTAAATCCCCTGTATAAAAATGTGCTCGTATACCAATGCAAGCATAAGATATTATGTTCCAAATTTTAAATATTACATTTGACAAAATATAAGTAAAATACACTGCTAGTATTACATAATCACATGTGGTCTCCCACAAGGCACTACATTGGGACCTGTTTTGTTGATGCTGCCATGGACACCCCTGATAGGTGGAAGTATGTTGATGATTTGGCACTCGCTGAGTATAGGAGTCACTCACAACCATCCCATTTGCAAGACCTTGTTACTCAGTTGACTGGATGGTAGCAAGTGTAAGATCATACACATTTGCTTCATGAGAAATCCCCCTTAATTCCCTGAAGTTAGTATTGGCGATACTGCTCTTGAAGCTGTTATTGTGTAATTTGAAATGGGACCTTCACATTGATAATATTATAACAAAAAAATGCCTCTATACGTTTGTTTATTTTTTGCACCTTGAAAAAGTACAACCCTCCTATTGTTTATCTTGTAGCAATATACAGGGCATATAAAAAAAAGCGTTACACTTTTGAAAAATCTGTCAAAATTAAATTTCTAAATATTTTGAAGATTTGTTCATGTCGATAGATGCCCAATAGTCTCATCTATCAAGTGCCACTAACGAAAAAAAAATTGGTTCACGCTTGGGCGAACACCGACTGTTTTTGTCCAGAGTGTGAACAATGACTTGCGCCAAATTGAAAGAAGAGGGAAAATTAAACCAGCTATCCGAATAAGTACTCCCATTCAAACAAATTGCTCCTTTGCATAAATTTAGGATTATGTTATGATCATAGCCATAGGCGTACCCAGGGGGGGGGGGGGGGGTGTTCAATCTCCCCCCTTATACCCGAAAATTACTGTTTTGGGGGGGTTATAACCCCTCCCCCTTTTCAAAAGTAAACTGTTCGAAAAGTGTGAAAAACTGTGGTCTCGGCCTCAAAAATGTTGATAGTTTTCCACGACTATCTATTCTCGTCCATGCCAGGGTATGAATATCCGGGTTTCAGACTCGCAATTACCGTGCAGAATTTCACAGGTATTTATAGCATTCATTTTTGTTTATAGTGATGCGCCGCGAGCGTCGAAAGACGGAACGTGCGCTATATAAGAATCCATTATTATTATTATTATTATTATTTGTTTAACTACACGAACTAAAGAGACACAGATATCATGATTTTTATAAACACAGAGAAAGGGTTCTTAGTTGATTCGTTTAGACACAGTTTGTAGACATTAGCCTTTTGTTGCCGGAGGGTGGATTATAGTGCTTCAACCGCACGATTGCATAACTTGCCTATACAGGGCGTATAAAAAAAGCGTTACACTTTTGAAAAATCTGTCAAAATTACATTTCAAAATATTTTAAAGATTTTGTTCATGTCGATAGATGCCTAATCGTCTCATCTATCAAGTGCCACTAACAAAATAATTTTTTGTTCACGTTTGGGCGAACACTGACTGTTTTTGTCCAGAGTGTGAAAATTGGCTTGCGTCCGTATTAGTACTACCATTAGAACAAATTGCTCCTTTGCAAAATGTAGGATTATGTTATGATCATAGGCATACCCAGGGGGAGGGGTCACCCCCCCCCCTTAGACGAAACCATTTTGCGGGTTTAACCCCCCCCCCCTCCCCCCATTTCAAATTGTAACTGTTCTCGAGACCAAATGTCAATGGTCTCGACCGTCATTTTCGATGGTCTGTCTCGACTTTGAAAAGTGTGAAAAACTGTGGCCTCGGTCTCGAAAATGCAAAAAATTCGCGGTCTCGCCTGCGAACATTTTCTACGACTACCACCGGTCCCCCCCCCCCCCCCATCCCCCCCCCCCCCCCCCCCCCTGCTTACTGGATTCTCAACCACTGGGTCTTGGTCTTGGTCTAGAAAATTGTGGACCAGACCTGGCCACATTTTCAAGACCACGGTCTTGAAAATGTCGAAAATTCGCAGTCTCGGCAGCGAAAAAAGTCTACAACTACCCCCCCCCCCCCTCGCACCCCCCTCTCCCGCTTACTGGATTCTTAACCACTTGGTCTTTGTATCGGCCTTGAACATTGTGCACTGGACCTGGTCTTGGTCTTGAAAATTTTGCAGGTACTTCGTCTCGGCTTTGATAATTTTCTACGACTCCACCCCCACCCCCTCCCGCTGACAGATTTTTTTTCTGAACCCCCACCACCCCCCCCCCCCCCCCCCTTGAAAAATCCTGGGTACGCCACTGGTACCCACTGGTTATGCTAGTCTAGGAATCATCTGGCAAAAAGCAATTTATTTGAATGGGAGTACTTATTCGGACTGCTGGTTAATTTTCTCTCTTCTTTCAATTTGGCGCAAGTAATTTTTCACACTCTGGACAAAAACAGTCAGTGTTCGCCCAAGCGTGAACGAAAATTTGTTTTGTTAGTGGCACTTGCTAGATGAGACTATTGACCATCTATCGACATGAACAAATCTTCACCATTTTTTAAAATGTAATTTTGACAGATTTTTCAAAAGTGTAACGCTTTTTTGGATACGCCCTGTATACATCATACATTAGACCTGTCTTAGAATATGCCTCACCTGTTTGGTCTTCCTCCATTACTCTTCAACAATCAGAGATAATCAGAGCAAATCGAACGAATCCAGAGACGTGTCACATAAATTATTCTCGGTTTTAATACTACTCTCACGTATTAAGGAAGATTACAAATTCTAGATCTCCCATCCTTGCAGGAACGAAGAGTTGAAACTTTAAATAAGTTCACCAGTCGTTATTATTTCACGACACAGAGAGCTGCTTCCCCCCTTGAAAAGCTCTCTACCCAACTTTCGCCCTTTGCGCCATAGTGATGGCCTGGTTGTTCCAAGGTGCAGAACCAATCGCTATTTAAAATAAGCTATCCCTGCGTTCGTTCGATCTCTCAATAGTTCTTACTTATTATAATGCATTTGTTGACTTGTTGGTGTTTTGTTTTGTTGAATGAATTTGTATTTTTATATTCTTGTCAGTTATTTCATGTTCATAATCAATAATCAAAATGTTTCATGAAACATTAGTATACATGTATGTTTTGTTAAACAATTAGACAGCTTCAAGATGTTTGCAGATTGTGAATTATTTGATTGTAAATCTCATTTAATTGTGTAATTTCAAACTCTGTGTCCCTTTACATAAAAGTATTTTTTTGAAATACTATACATTTTACTTATGATTAGAATGAAATCAAATTAGGGTAACTATTTCATAAACTGTACCATGATAATTAAAATGAATGCCACCATGTTTTTCACTGCATTTTAGGAGTACAATTTAATATCAAGTTTATCAGTTTAGCTAACTGTATCTAAGTATGGTCTGGTTTTATTACATAATGGTATTGTACGTACAATTGTATAAAGTTAATTCGTCCAGTGACCAGATGCAACCAAATAGGTATAAGTAATAATGAAAGATAATTTCATGCCTACAAGAACATATTTTGAAATGTGTTTAGTTGTTAAAATTTGACTTATTGTATAATTTTTTTTTTTTAAATATCGCATGTAATTGTTAAATACAAGTATTTTGTTGCAATACAATACATTTAACTTCTGTTTATAATTTAAAAAATAAATAGAGGGTAGCTATTATATTTATCTATATCTATCTATCTTTTCTCCCACTTTTTCTCTCTCTCTTACATGTTTGCTTTCTCTTTCTCACCTCTTTTCTCTATTTTTTCTGGCTTTCTTTTTCTTTTCCTCACACTCTTTCTCTCTCTGTCTTTCTCTTTCTATCATGATTCCTTTTCTGTGTCTTTCTTCCCCGCTTCCAGTTTATCTCTTTATTTCAATTCCGCTTTAAAATTATCATCCCGTTCTTTACCTCCAGTCTCCTCTCAATCGTTTTAACTCTCTTTTTGTCTTACTTTCTATTATGCTTTTTACCTCTCTAACTCCTCCCTCCTCTTGTTTCACCGCTGTTGTCATTGCTAGGACTTGTTTAACTAAGTGTTAGTATATTCTTGCTGTATACTATAATGCTTTTTCATCATTTTGAATTTGTAAGATTGTTGTAATAGTGTTTAATGTGCATCACTTTTTGTGCATAATTATAATTTGTTTAAGATTTATGTGTATTTTTAATATATACTCCGCAAAAAAAGAAACTGTACACCTGTATGAGACCAAATATTTTGTATTCATTAACGATAAATATATGATATTGTATATCAAATTAAAGATAAAATTACCCTCTTCAATATTCGCATGAAATCCAGATGAAATCATTCATGCATGACTTGTCACGGTCAATTACCCACACCAAGGTCTGTTTTCAAAAATAGCAAAAATGGAACATCCATTCAACCATATAAATGTTGATAAGCATAATGTAAAACGCTATATTCATGAGATGGCATAATTTTTCATTACAAATGTGATCTTTTCTATCTTCATCTCAATAAAAAGTATGAATGAAGACAAATTGTGAACGTTATAGGTGTTATTTTCATCCAAAAGTAACAAAATGGGGAATTCCATGGCAAAGCTTTATTAGTCAAAACCACAGTTTGTGCCCTTATTTCAGCATGAAAATGGTATAAATTCTTCCCTAGAATTATACCGTAGCCCAAAGATCTTCAAAAGCTGAAGTCACCCTTTGTCAAACAGTTGGGCAGTCTTTAACATTCCATTTCTCTAGGTAAATATGGTTAAAATTGCAGGGGACACATGAAATAGACAAGCTTCACGTCTGTAATACAGACCAGTATGATAGTGCTCTCATAACCTGGCCCTGTTTTATTGACAAATTTGTATTTCCAGAGTTTGTTCATAACAATAAATTTGAATAATGTCATAATTTACTTGCCCCGCTCATCTTGTTTTAAGTGAAACGCTTACTATCACTTCAGTCGAATGGTGTGGTCCTCCATTGTTTTGCTATTTTTGAAAACAGACCTTGCTAGTGTTAATTGACCATGGCATTTCATGCATGAACGATTACACCTTTAGGTTATACCCTACATGTAGAGGACTAAATTCCCTTTAATTTGATAAATGATCATGTACAATTTATCGTACATTAATATGAAATATTTCAACTTATACAAGTGTCCAGTTTCTTTTTTTGCGGAGTATATCTATGAATATTGTTGCTATTGTACCAATGTACCATGATCATTGTTGGTCTTCGGACCATTGTATCATGCAATTTATACCGGAAAATAAATAAATAAATACATAATAAATAGGAACATGAAATCTGATTGAAATTATTTATAATAAAAACAACAAATATCAACGCTGCTTTCGTTACATCAATATTATAACTAAGTTCATTAAAAAATAACAACACATATTATCATAAATAGACGTTATACATACTGCAGTTCAATTCATCTGAACCATCGTTGCAATCAGGCAGAACGCTGTTATATAAACCCCTCAAAAAAAGTTTGGAAACTCAAGTTTGATCGATCATATCTCTCGTGTTTTTTAATAAGCATATTAGAAATTGGTGTCACAACAAAGCCTCATTATTTAGCTTTCAAATGGTGCATTATGTGTAGTGATTATGCAATTGGGGCGATTGCAGTAGCCCATAGAATAGGGGGAGGCAGGAAGTGAAATGTCGCAAAATGGTTCAATGCATTTAATTTACGAGTGCAAGACTGTGCTGACCAGTTTTTTGAAAGTTCACTTTCTATTGATTACTGCCACCCTTTCCATTCATCAAAATCATTGGAATTTGATACCATTTTAATGGAAATTATCTTTTCATTACGATGGCATATTGATCGTAATGATTAGGCAAATGGGTTGTGCGCAGCAAACCGGAATATGGAGATGGGTCGAGTGTGAAATCAAACAAAAAATATGGAGTTGACAAAAAATCAGAGCGTTGCATTTTTTTCGAGCTTTTGGGAGGATTTTTTAGCATTTCAAATGAAATATTCATGATTCAAATTGATATCAACGGAAAGCCCAACAACTCTTCTGTATGAAAATGTGAAATTATAATGATTTTTGTAAAGGGCGGCTGCAGGGAGATGAATGTGGGGGAGCCTCAAAAATTACCCATTTCAAAACGCTCTGATTTGTTGTCGGTGTCTTTTACCATTGTGTGGAGGATGTAATGCGACTTGAATGAGTTGGCCATGAATGAGAAGAATTCAATTGAAAACGTATGAATATGACTCAGTTGGGGCTTAGTTGTGCCTTGAAATCAGAGCGTTTTGAAGTGGGTCACTTTTGATATATTCCAAATTTTACATTTTAAATTTTATCAAATCTGAGGAAAATACACTGCTAGTATTAGATAAGAACAAGAGATCTGATTGAAATTGTTTAAAATGAAAACAATAAATATCAACGCTGCTTTTGTTATACTGTATCAATATTAAAAAGGACAACACACATTATCATGAACAAAGGTTATACATACTGCAGTTCAATTCGTCTGAACCATCGTCACAATCAGGCAGAACATTGCACAACGATGTCCCATTGGAATTGGAGATCAGATCATGAGAGTTGCATTGGAACACATCTGTATATCGATAAAAGAACACGTATAAAAAAAACATCAAATTAAATTTATATTGATATGTAGTTGCTTTTGCTATTCGTTCTTAATATTACTTTCTGATAATCAAAAGAGAGTACACATTAATGACTAGCAATGAAAGAAAACAAAGATCACCTCATTCATCATACATTATAGTGTTTCTCTCTTATGGAGGCGGTAGGAGGGGTGGTAAAGTGAGGGGGATCCACGAAGGGGGGTAGTGCATTCGTAAATCATTATGATTCTACATTCATATTGTTTGTTAATGAACATGAGTTTGTGTTTGTTTTGGACAGAATGAACAATTCGGAAATTTGCTTTCCAACCGTAAGTCTATACTTTTAGCGTATTGTCAGTCAAAAGCGCTGCGGCTTTCATGGGCTTACACCTGCTAATCCCACTTTGTCTTGAAAGCCCGAATAACGGGCACTAGAAAGCAGGGGCGCGTTTCATGAAAGGGTCCTATCTCTAGGACGTCCTAACTGTCACGTGACTACGACTGAATTATGTACATGTATGACAGTTGTCCTAACTTTGTGATCGGAACAAACTCCATCATCGGTCAAATGGAAACATGTTTTATGGAATGCTTGCGTTTCTTAAATCAGTCAGAAGGGGACACGGGAAAAATAAACGAAGCCCATGCTACCACTAAATTAAAAATCATAAATCCCTTTGCCTCCTCATTAAATGTAAGTCCTTTCTGGTGCCCAGCCTTTCCTCTGACTGGAAAAATCTAAGCTATTCCACTAGCCTTTTGTATGATATTAATGTTCAAGATCAATCGTGAACAAGCAGTTTCCATACTTTATAGAATGGTCTTGATGAAGAAGACCTCTCTTGAAAATGAATATTTTTCCTTTTTTATTTCATTTTGCCAGATCAGGAAAAACGTAATATTTATTTAAAAAGTGCAACCACCGGCGCCGATTTCATCCGAAAACACAATGCTCGCCCCCCCCCCCCCTCCACCCCCCCCCCCCCCACAATGCATTGTGTTTTCGGATGGAGGCGGCAACATAAGCGGATCTTTTCCGAAAAAGATATTTCATGTTTCTTTTGTGTTCGCTTTCGGCTGCCCGTTTGCTGTCCATAAGAACTGATCATTGTAATATATTATGTTTATGTTTCATAAAATTTGTCATTCTAACGCACTAATCAACCTGCAATTGGCTTTTATGCTAATAATTATTTTACCGATTAAAGGTTAGATTCATGGAAAAGGTTGCGGAATTGTCCGCTACTATCGAAAGTGCGTAATTTCGACTTAGGAGCCTTTCTTGTAACAGTTTAGGACAACTGTCCTATAATCGTAGTCACATCACAGTCACGTAACAGTTAGGACGTCCTAGAGATAGGACCCTTTTATGAAACAGGCCCCTGGAACTGAATGATGCCAGTATTTGCAAGAGAAAAGACGGAGTCTTTTAGTAGAGCACGATATCCGGGTGATTATTTTCACATTGCCACGTGGAAGGAAATATCGATCCGTCTTATTGTAGTGCGTACTAACTTGCCAAGCATGCGACAATGACGACCGTAGCGAGATAATCGTCTGTTGTGCTTGCAAAATTGAGACAGTTATAGGGCAGGCCGGGCCGCTGCGTCTTTAAGGATTAAGATAGCTAAATAGAGAGAACAAGTCATCATCATTTCATTGCAAGAGACTGGGAAACAAGCCGCATGATTTTTTTTACCTTCTTCCGGTGTGAACAAACTGAAAATAATAACCCGGATACCGTGCTCAATAGAGATTCGGTCTTGTCTTTTGAAAAGACCGAATCATTTAGTTTCAGCTTTCTGGTGCCCCTAAATCGAGCTATCAACCCAAAGTGGGATTATCAGGTAAGCACATGAAATCCGCGGCGCTTTTAACTGACAACACGCCTTACATACCTACTGTTTCCTATTCATTTGTAATGTTCTATTATTATATAATTGTTATTTTTTTCGAAACAAATTATATTAATGGATTTCGGAAACAAATACAAATAAACAAACTTAGCCCTTCGTGCGTCTTTTCTCCCAAAAAAATAGAAAGTGACTTCATGCGTATTTAAAGAATAAGAAGGAACATACTTTAGAAATGCATAAATACAATATGCAAATCATTTGTATAGAGTTATACTTGTATCAGTAATTTAGTATTGTCTTCTTAGCTACGTATTTGTATTCTATACACATTAACATACATTTAATTCCAAACAAATTATACAAACACATCTTTGAGAAACACTGAGGAAAGCAACCCCTATGCAATATGTTAGAATATAAACAAATCATTGTACCTGTCCTGTTGGTCACTGTGATAAACATGCTGAACCCTTCTAGCTCGGAAGACGAATCGGAGGTGAATTCCATGAAAAGATTTCCAACTTCGAAGAATCTGTCCAATGGGGTCCCGCGGTAGTATCCTTCATATTTGACAACGTCTGGCGCCCGAGGATCCCATCCGGATCCAATCGTCAGATTGTCTCCGTGTGAGAGCCTGACGAATTCGAAGAAGAACTGGTAGAAGATGTCAGTTCGGTTCAGTCCAGATGGGTACTGGAAAGTCCAGAGAACATAGGCATTTGCTGGATACCGATTTGGTGACTCATGAGACAGGAGGTGGACCTCAGATTCAGGAAGAATGTCAAAACCTTTTGTAAAAAAGCGATAAATATATCAGACATAATCACTATGCTTAAAACACACAACATAATTATAAACATAACCACGTGATAACCCATTATCATGAATGCACATTTACAGTTAGTAGGCGCTTGCACAGTGGATACCGATTTCGTGATAATTGAGATAACAGGTGGCCCTGCTAAGACCTGGTACAAAAGGAAATCAATAATACATGATATAGATATACATAAACACCCTAGTGTAATATAAAGCACGTTTTGTGTTGTAAACAAGAATAATTAGCATTACCGACGATAGACAATATTGAAACATCAGCATTTCTACCCTAATATCTAAATCAGCAATGGATCATTGCTTTGTGGCTATTAACGATAAGTTTTCCTAGCTAATCGAGCAATGTTTACCCATATGGCTCATAAACCACTGAGTACATTTTTTTTCGCGCATTTCAAAAGAATGCACGTTTCAAGATGTTGAAACATAAAACTGTTCATAGTAGCTCAATCAGTGAAACACAGATGAAAATACATGCATGAAAAAATACATGCCTTATGTAAACATTTGACCAATTTCCCAGGTGTTTTCTCCCGAACCCATTCATATATTTTTTTTATGGGCGTCCCACCGAATGAAAGAGAATTTCATCGCCCATTTCTCTTTTTTCTCCCCTGATATGTTTGCCTTCGATCATTCACAGTGGCCGTTTCATCGGATGCGTCCGGACACATTGGATTTATATCAGGCCATTGTGAAAGGGATACAGGGTGCCCCCCCCCCCCCCCCCCCCCCTAAAAACGGAACGGGGCACTTCACAAAATAAAGTGCCAACTAAATTATGTCCATATGGTAGGTTGCTCTTCCCAATGAAACACGGTACCAAAACAGTCATTTTGGTCGTGTAGTTTTTGTTTTAGGAAGCTGTGAGTGACTCCATGTCAGGCTCCAATTTGTATCATATTTCACGAAGTCGGTAGCTGTTAAAGGTTGGCTGACAAGACTACCTAGAAATTGTGTTTTACTGTATCTAAGGTAGATTTTCATGAAGATTACTAATAAAAACATATTTTCCGCGTCGGAAAAACCAGTAAAATAAAAAAAATAAAAAAAATTGCAATACTCACGTTGACAGAGAGATATTATTTCGATTTTTTTTTAAATATTTGCAAACATTTGTTAACGTTTATATCATGGACGATCTACACTCAGATGTGTTGCTGCAAGCTGCTATAATTCATTTCTTAGGAATTTTCAGTTAAGCCTCATTTTACAAGCAAAAACGAGTTTGTTTTACTAGTAAGTCATAGGCTCTGCATGTAAACCATGCACGTTCCTCCGTGTTGCGGTCTGCTTGTGATGTCATGATCCGGGTTGCACGTGCGCACATTCCCGCTCCGCTATAAATAACTTTTTTAGCAGCATGGAACGCCGATGCAAAAACAAGCCAAAAAGTTGCATGAAATTTACCTTTCTTGCCCAACTTAAGGATTTCTTTGAAAAAAAGAGTGTGGTATATCAATACTTGCGTTGGGAGGACGCATTTTTGTTCATTTTTGGGTGTTGCCATTGAGCATGTCATACCTATGGTATGACATGTTCAGTGGTAGTGTCCAGGAGTGAATGGGGGTGTGTCCTTCCTAGCGCTCTCTTTGGCTGGTGTTTACACTTCAACGTTGTTATAACTTTGTATGACAGCCTGATATATATAACATTGTCTTTGAGCAGATTCTTTTTCCTTTTTTCTGCTTTGTTGTAGATTTCATAAATTGAAATTTGGAATATGTAAATGCCATATTTTCATATTGCGTTGGGAAGATGCATTTTTGTTCATTTTTGGGTGTTGCCATTGAGCATGTCATACCTATGGTATGACATGTTCAGTGGTAGTGTCCAGGAGTGAATGGGGGTGTGTCTTCCTAGCGCTCTCTTTGGCTAGTGTTTACACTTCAACGTTTGCATTTAACGTTGTTATAACTTTGTATGACAGCCTGATATATATAAAATTGTCTTTGAGCAATTTTTGTTTTCTTTTTCCTTTTTTTTGCTTTGTTGTAGAGTTCATTAATTGAAATTTGGAATATTTTAATGCCATATTTTCGTATTTGCGTTGGGAGGACGCATTTTTGTTCATTTTTGGGTGTTGCCATTGAGCATGCCATACCTATGGTATGACATGTTCAGTGGTAGTGTCCAGGAGTGAATGGGGGTGTGTGTCTTCCTAGCGCTCTCTTTGGCTGGTGTTTACACTTCAACGTTGTTATAACTTTGTATGACAGCCTGTTAGTGTTATATATAAAATTGTCTTTGAGCAGATTCTTTTTTATTTTTTTCTGCTTTGTTGTAGATTTCATTAAGTAAAATTTGGATTATGTAAATGCCATATTTTCGTATTTGCGTTGGGAGGACGTATTCTTGTTCATTTTTGGGTGTTGCCATTGAGCATGTCATACCTATGGTATGACATGTTCAGTGGTAGTGTCCAGGAGTGAATGGGGTGTGTCTTCCTAGCGCTCTGTTTGGATAGTGTTTACACTTCAACGTTTGCATTTAACGTTGTTATAACTTTTTTATGATAACCTGATATATATATAATTGTCTTTGAGCACATTTTTTTTTCTTCTTTTTTTCTGATTTGTTGTAGATTTCATTAATTGAAATTTGCAATATGTAAATGCCATATTTTCTTTTGATATACTTTGTGATGAATTTAAATCAACTTGCCCTACAGAAAGTAGTATTTGTTTTGATGAAAAGGAGTCAAATTGTTGATGCGTACACGTGCGTAAGTTACGTAATATACGCACACTGCCTGCATACATTGTATTCATGTCGATTGTTTGAAGGAATTGTCTTCTTTTTTGTTTAACCTTATAATGCAGGTCAGCCACTTGACGTCATTTAGCTCACTCAGCATGTGCACCACTTTATTTACTATTCTTGTTTATAAATCGACATTCTAACATTATCTATAAAAAGCCATTGGCCTGGTGATATTTGTATTCTGGCCCTCAAATAAGAAATAGTCACTGCTTATATTATTAAATCTCACCCTAACCGTTTTTTTTTTTTTAGAATTCATTGAAACCCTCATCGCCTGATCGCTATAGCCTGCATTACATTTTTTGTTAAACCCTGAACTTTCTTTTCTTTAAAATCTTCCTGTAATGTATGCCTATCGCATTCTTTTTCACATGCTCCTTTTTTTAAAAATGTATTTTAGATAGCTTCTCTGACATCCAATTGTTAGACCATAAGCCCTACCCTAGTTGCGTGGAATGTAAATGCAACCCGGCCATGACCCTTTATACAATACATTGGTCATACTACAGTAATCTTTTCTCCCCCTCCACACATTACCCCTTTTCTTCTTCATTCCTAAAACCGCTATATTGTTGAATCCAGGTCGGGTCATACCAGTGTTCCGCCTGGAATTTGCTGGAAAAAGTGTGTTTTTGAAGCTGCAAAGTGGATAAATAATTTGTTATACGTTTGTTTTACACACCAGCGATTTACACAACTATTATATTGTTAAGATGCTTGCATATTTATATATAATTTGTATATACTAGATTGTATGTCGTTGAACACTTTACATTATTTACACTATTGCATAAGTAGTTTGTCTTTCTGTATAATTTAAATATATAATGTTGTCATACCATATTATGTGTTTACACTTCTACGTTTGCTACGTTATAGCTTTGGATGACAACTTGATATATAATTTTACATTATTCTTTATCCTTGAGCAGATTCTTGTTACCGCATTCTTTTCTTACATGCTCCTTTTCTATTTACTTTAGAAAGCTTCACTGACACTCAAGTGTTAGACCTTAATCTCCTTTTCTTACATGCTCCTTTTCTATTTACTTTAGAAAGCCTCACTGACACTCAATTGTTAGACCTTAATGCTCTACCTGTAAGCCCTACCCGAGTTGCGTGGAATGTAAATACTACCCGGCTTGCCTCATGTACTGACCTGATTACACAACTCTCGCTCTTTACTCTCGAATTAAACCGTTACTTTATATACCACTATTGTTCACTTTTTATTAATGTTGATTGTATTTTGGTAAACATCAGTATATTATACACAAAGACCTTTTTAAGTACATAACATTCATAGTTAACTTATGAATAGTCAATCCGATTTACTGCTCGCATTTTCTGACATGGACCGACCTGGCGCCATGACCCTTTGGTCACACTACGGTAATCTTTTCTCCCCCTCCACACATTACCCCTTTTCTTCTCCATTCCTAAAACCACTATAGTGTTGGATCCAGGTCGGGTCATACCAGTGCTCTGCTTTGAATTTTCTGGTAAAATTGTGTGTTTGAAATTGCAAAGTGGATTAATCATTAATCATTTGTTATACATATGTTTTACATACTATCGATCTACACAAATACTATATTGATAAGATGCTTGCATATTTATATTTATTTGTTATATACTTGATTGTATGTCATTGAACACTTTACATTATTGCACTTTGTTCTTCTGTAAAGTATTAGTATGCAATTTTATATTCAATCCTTTACTTTTTGTGTGTTTGTTTGGATCTTACTTTTATGATCGGTAATCAAATGTGCAACCATTGATTTATATTGTTGTATTCTTTAAAAAGAAGGTATTATTCCCATTAATAACTGTTTTTTTACAAGGCATCTCGCTATTTAGTCTTGACACATGTATTTGTGTAATATGTTACTTTATAGTCACTGTCAATCAGTGTATAATCGTTTATTTGCCCTACTTACAGAGACTTCTGATGTGTTCTTGTCCAGTTTTGTTCGTGTTTTGTTTCATCTTCTCTCCTGTTTGTATCTTGATGTCATATGTTTTCTTATCATACGCTCATACGATTTACTATATACTGTTTCATTTGCATTGCTTTCACTTCATTTTAATGACGCCAATACTTACCTTATCTGTATTACTCTTTCGCTTTTATACTTTCAGATCCTGCTCTTTAGCATATTATGTCGACTTTGAATGACCAAATGGCCTTTAATACACTCAATGATGATGACCTTTTTGATTTATTTAGATCCTCGTCAACTGTGAATGAAGTAAATTATGATTCATTGACAAATTTTGATGAAAGTGTTGTGAGTCATATTAATTCCTCTGCGGAAGAATTAGAACTTGATTTTAATTTTGATGATCCAGCAAGCTATAATTTTACTAAATATATAACTAATCATCAATTTCATGATATTGTTAAGGATTTTGAAAATGATACGTTTTCTCTACTACATGTGAATATAAGAAGTTTGAATAAGCACTTTGATGATTTAAAATTATTTTTGGATAACCCTACTGAAAATCCCTTTTCTGTAATTGGTCTTACAGAAACTTGGGTAAATCAAGATTTAAATCAACCATATTCTCTTTCTGATTATGATTTTGTGGTAAAAAATAGGCAAAATAGAATTGGTGGTGGTGTGGCCTTATATGTTCATACAAAATATAATTATATTGTTCGAGATGAAATTTCGCTTAGTAATGATTTTATAGAATCTCTTTTTATTGAAATAATTATTCCTAATAGTAAAAATATATTAATTGGCGTTATATATAGACCACCAAATTCTAATGTGAAAGATTTTTTAACGCACTCATCGGATTTATTGCGCTGTCAAATATTTAATAATAATGACTCCTTTATAATGGGAGACTTTAATATTAATTTATTGAAACGAGATCATGATCATAATAATGTGTCCCAGGATTTTCTTGAGATCCTCTTAAGTGCTTCTTTTTTACCTCTCATTTCTAAGCCAACTCGTGTTGTAAGCCCCTCTTCTACTTTAATTGATAATATTTTTTCTAATGTTATACCTCATCCTGAATCTTACATTGTCCTTTCTGATATGACAGATCATTATCCTATTATGACGTATTATACTTTATCACAATCTGTCAAAAGTGGTCCTCGTCCATTAAGACGTAAAGTTAATTGTGAGAATATAGCACGACTTGGTGCTAGCCTTGAAAATATAGATTGGTCTTGTGTTTATGATATTGATGAAGTAAATTGTTCATATGATATGTTTTGTGAAATTTTAAATGGTCAATTAGATATTTGTATGCCAATCCAAAGAGATAAGGGTACTAATTATAAAAAAAATCCTAGACTACCTTGGATTTCCAAGTCTGTATTGCGATCGATAAATAGAAAGAATAACCTTTATTATAAATATAAGTCAGTTGGAACTGAACAATCTAAAATAAAATATACATTGTATAAAAATACTCTGACTAAAATAATTCGTTTGGAAAAGAGAAAATATTTTGTGGATCGCTTAGAATTATATAAGCATGATATGCAAAATACGTGGAAAATTATTAAACAAGCAATGAATATAGTAAAAAATAAATGTGACATAACTAAAATTAATGTTGATAATGAGATTGTTGAAGATCCTAATGTTATACCTAATATTTTTAATAAATACTTTTCTTCTGTTGGGGACAATTTAGCTAGAGATATTCCGCCGACTGATAAACACTTTGTTGATTTTTTAGGCCCCGCAAATCCAAATTCAATATTTTTTACTCCTATACATAAATTTGAGATATTAGATATTGTTTCTAATTTAAATGATAAGAAAAGTTCTGGTTGCGATGGTATAAATAATTGTATTTTAAAAGGCATTATTCCTTACATAGTAGATCCATTAGTTCATATTTTTAATTTGTCCTTGTTAAATGGTGAAGTCCCTGACACAATGAAAATAGCTAAAGTTATTCCCTTATTCAAAAAGGGTGATAAGTTAGACATTACAAATTATCGTCCAATTTCTTTATTACCTTCTATTTCTAAGATACTAGAAAAAATTATATGCATTCGATTAGTTTCCTTTTTAAAAAATGAAAATATTCTTTCGAACTTTCAGTTTGGTTTTAGAGAAAAGTATAGTACTACCCATGCTTTATTATCTTTTATTGAGAAAGTAGCACATGCTATTGACAAATCTTCCCACATGGTGGGTATTTTTCTAGATTTCTCCAAGGCCTTCGACACAGTTAACCATAATATTTTACTTTATAAACTTTCCCATTACGGTGTGCGTGGTAAGGCCTTGGAGTGGTTCAGGAATTACCTTTCAAATAGACAGCAATATGTATTTGTAAATAATCATAGTTCAGAGTTACGTAACATATCTTGTGGCGTCCCACAAGGAAGCATCTTAGGCCCACTCTTATTTATTTTATATATTAATGATTTTAGTAGGTCATCTGATGTTTTATCGTTTGTTCTTTTTGCCGATGACACTAACTTATTTTTTTCTCACGATAATCCACACACTCTTGCAGAAACAATCAATGTTGAATTAGTTAAGGTATTAAAGTGGATTAGAGCGAATAAATTATCATTAAATTTGCAGAAAACTAAATATATGCTTTTTAGTAAGTCTATACATTCCTTACCCATAGATATTGCTTTTGAAGATTTTGTATTGGAAAATGTTTCTAACATTACATTTTTAGGGGTTACTGTAGATAATCAACTTTCATGGAAATTTCATATAAATAATATTTGTAAAGTTATTTCTCGCAATATTGGTATTATTAATAGATTAAAATTTCACCTCCCCTTAGCATCCTTACTTATGTTGTATTCATCTTTGATATTACCATACTTAAATTATGGTATTTTGACTTGGGGTAACACCCACGTTACGTTATTAGATAAATTGTTATTATTGCAAAAGAAAGCACTGCGTATTATTTTTAATATGGCCCCACGCTCTCACACAGACTCGCTATTTTTAGATAATAATATATTAAAAATTAAGGACTTATATTTATTTCAACTCGGTCAGTTTATGTATAATTATAATAACAATACTTTACCCGCAATTTTTGATGAAATGTTTTTAAAAAATCAATTAGTTCATAAGTACCCAACACGACATTCGGGAGAATTCCATTTGCCCTTATTAAGAACGTTGTTAGCTCAAAATACATTTATTTATACTGGTCCCAAATTTTGGAATACACTCAGTGATTATATTAAAAATGCAACTTCATTTAATTTGTTTAAGAAAAGGATTAAATTATTATTATTACAATCTTATAAAACTCCTAGTTAGTCAATAAAAGGTCATCATTTATATGCTTGTGTTATTGTTCACTAAAAACTTGCCTTCCATATTCTTTGATTTTTTTTTGTATTGAGCGCTATTATATCACTTATACTCGTATGCGTGAACAGTTCTGTCTATCCATATCCAACCATCCTTTCTCTTCATGTTACCTCTATGTACATGTTACTTTCACATCTTTTCATTCACTCTTAATCTTATGTATTTGGCATCCTGTGCTATCCTGTGCTATGCACGTTGTATTGTGTTGTGTCGTATTGTTTTGTTCTGCTCGTCGAAGTCTCTGTCGGCCCACATCTTTATTTGTTTTTAGTAATCTTTACTGGAAGCAATTTTCAACTCAAATGTACAATTTATTGTTAATTACAAACAAAATACGTTTTAAAGTATAATTTGATTTTATTATGAATTATGATTTAATTGCTTTATTATTACCCGAGGGGTCCACAATCTACAAGCATTGCTTTTTAGTGGATCCCTCCATTTCCAAATATATTATTTACCATAATTATATGATTGTAGTTTTCATTGTACATCTATTTCAATTTATTTCACACATGTAAACCTTGTATTTTTTGTACAATGCTATGTATTTAAATTTTGTTTGGAAATGAAATAAACTAAACTGAACAAACTGAACTGAATATAGGCACATATTTAAAGTATAAACCTGAATCAAAGCCGGGATTTCACCATACCTTTAAATCGCACTTACTGCCTGTAACAACGAGCAATCCACGCACAACTGTAGGTGTGCACTGAGCCGTGTGCCGGAAGAATAGGCATGTTGGTTCCATTTTATAACGGACAGGAATAGCGATTTACCTGTCACTCACAGCGTCTTAAAACAAAAACAACACGACCAAAATTACTGTTCTTTCTATCGTTTGTATCCACTAAATCCAATTTCCATGCAAAATGAGTCAACGAACATTAATAATCTGCGAAGCTATCTAGAAAATATACATATAAGGACATAAATCGATTATAGATCATACAATTTTCATATTTCTATGTGTACAAATTTGGACAAAGAAACCTGTTTTTCTCAAAACTTTGAAAAGTGGATTTAGCGCCATTAGAATTAAGCTCATATTTTGTGGTGAAACCTGCAGCATGCTTTCCCTTTTATGATTTACTTACTACAGTTTCTCTCGTCCTCTCCGTCTATACAGTCGGTGTGGTAGTCGCACATTGTGCCTGTGTTTGTGAGCGTCAGACCCGAATCACAAACAAAACCGTCTGAAAATGAATGAATGAATGAATGAATGAATAACTTTATTACCACAAGGTTCAAGTATAATTATAACAACAAGCATACATGTATATAAGAAATGTTAACATACAAACAAATTGGTAAAAGGACCCTACGGAAATAGCAGCTATTGCTAGTGGGGCGTAGGACCGTTTGTACATGAATAAATGACTTACATTTAAATAAGTATTTACAATAGTGGACATTCCCCCACTAAGAACAACTAAGCTATAAGATTATATTAAACATATCAAATCTTTTCAACAGAAATACAAAATCTTTGGCAGGAAATCACAAAAGATTATGAGACGTAATAACTAAATAAATACTGTTTTACATTTATCTTAATAAGGTGGAGTCTATCAAGTCTTCGTATCTCCAAAGGCATACTGTTCCAAATATCAGACCCCTGAAATGAGATTGAAGTTTTTCCATGCTCTGTTCTCATCTCTGTTCTCATCTGTTCTCATCTTAATAATAAAACCATTACAAAACCTTATTCAATTGTGCGCTGTGTGAGATATATGCACAGCGAAACATTATCCCATTAACATTTGAGACATGATATTCTATAATCAAGGTTGTAATGAGAATATTTAGGCGAGGTATTTTGTTGCGCAGATCTGTCGTAGAAGGAAATCGTTATTCTGGAGCAATGTTTGCGGAAAGTTATACATGTACTATTTTTGACGCTGATTGGGTACATTTTTATGACAGATTTAGTCCGATCCGCCTAACGTTTTTCGCGGTATGGAACATCGTACTAAGTATAAGTGGAAAGTGTGTCTTTTGTTAGCCATGTTCAATGTATAAAATGACAATGTTTGAAAGGAGTGTTTACTCACACGTGTCTATTATATACTAAGAATAGCTAAGATGGAGGTGGGGGGGGGGGGGGGCAGTGGTGTTTCAGGTCCCCAGATAATTTGAAGGGAAAGTATTTCTGAATACAAAATAATTATAGAGTGTGCTGTCCCAAGCAAGTGCAACTCCACGGGATGAATATGTTCGAATCACACAACTCAGGTGTCATTACGTGTTTACAATTATAGTTTGTGTCGCCTAATCGTGCATAATGCTATAGATACTTACTTGTCTCGAGAAGTAAACGAACGGAAGAACGTAATCACAAACGTCTTAAATGTTCATTCGTTTACTTTGCGAGCCTAGTGATTATCTTTTGCATTTTAGTTATCTATTTTCGCGAGGAATAACATATTTCGTGTTATTTTGTTCATGTACTACAGGGTGTCTAAAAACTAATGGTTCACTTGGATTTTTTTTTAAATATGAAGGCAATTGGAAGATTCATATTTGGTGTCATATTAAAGAAAAATCATCAGGCTTCCTGATTTTGTTTCCTTTTTATCTTAGCTTTTTATTTTATCGTGCGATACGGTAATTCATTTGCAAAAATGTCGAAAGCTACTTTATGTCAATTTACGTGCTGTGCATTACATGACTTAACCAATATGTATTTTTTTTAAGAGCAAAAATCTAGGTAATGAGCAATTATCAAATTGGCTAAATGTGTTATCACCAATGTATGAATTACATTTTAATATATTTCACGCCTTTTGTTTGATCAACAGAGGCTTTACAAAACCTTCATAGATCGTCTACTGAAGTAGTGTTTCAGCAGAGTACAGAAGCTATGACGTCATAACATATATTTGTAGAATTTCTCAATTTGAACTTCTTCTTCTTAAAGTGCATACAAACTTATGTCAAAATATTAAAAATTGAATATGTATTGGCTGAGATATGTCCGTCCGAATGATTTTTTTTTTCCCAATAGGCAATCAGTGTTTGTGGTATGGTTCATAACTTTATGAACCAGAGCACTATAACACTGATTGCCAATTGAAGTAAAATTCATTCCGATCGGCATATACCAGCCAATACTCGACATATTCTATTAAATTTGGACATTTGGATATTATTTGTAATGCTGTTTCGGAAAATTAAGTTCAAATTAGAAAATTTAAACATAATTTTGTGAAGACATCGCACTTCACCACGCTATTGCAATGAGCCTTTTAAATTAGTACACATATCCTTTCTATCTTTGCTAGTTATCCCTTGAGGGAACTTACTTTATGGTCTCAATATTCAAACGCAAAGCCTAACAAATGTCTACAATCCATAAAAGGAAAACAGTAACAAGGCAAACGCCTTCAGCTTTGCGACACCATTCGGAACTTGCAAAAGTGCTAGGAATATGAGGCGATCAGAATCCTGTAGCGAGGAACATTTGGAAAAAAAAAAAATGCTTTTTAGGGGGATTGTACCATATTTAACCTACGTTACCCTTCCAGCGTCAGCGGTGACAAATATAAATTTACCCTAGCCATTATTACCTTTTTAATATAATATCATACGTCCTAATGAGAAGAACATGTGTGCAACGAATGTCCAACGCCATTTTCAGTGCAAATATGCAAATCTGCAACAATTTGGTTTTTGTATTTTCGTATACAACATATATAATTTGAGATCCGCTGAAAGAAATATGTCATACAAAGAACATTTAAAAACACAACTCTTGCTCTGTAATATGGTACCAAATAACCTTACAAATGTCATAATAATTATCATTTTTTTTTCCCCTGACTGTACCATTCTGTATTAAACACCCTGTATATCATGTATATTGCTCAAATTATGATTATTGGACAAATATAACTAGGCGAAATATCATGTAGAATACTAGGTAAAACGGTACCTCAGTGATAACCATTTGTTGCATATAAATGTTTACAATTTTGGCAAGAACTTCATTCAAATCGCAATGGTCACTTGAAAATCTTGGTCAACGCATTTCCGTTGGGTCCAAACGGGTGTAGTGAAATCAACATAAATATCCTTAAAAATAGTGGTTAGTAAACATCGCCAGAGACATGGTTTTTGTAACTATTGTTTAATATGGGTTTTAGTGTAAGAAAACGCGTAGCTGCCGTGTTTGCACAAGTTTACTTAGGTCAATGGTCAAGGTAATAAATTATAGCAAAGTCAATTTTACACACCTGGAACAGATAAAGCTGTGACTTGAAGTTGGAAACCAGAGTATTCAGCATACGAATCAGCGCAGAATTCAACATAAACATTCCCAGCTTTGAAGTTTCTGTCTTGTGGATATTGAGAATAAAATCCTTTGATAACAGCTGGTAAGTCTGCATCCCGATCGGAGAGAGAGGCAATTGTCAAAACATCGCCATAGTGAAGTCTGACGGAACCAAACGCAACCCTGTAGAATACGTCCTCTTGGCTCGTGCCGGGAACGAGTTGCAGTGTCCAGAAGTTATAACCGTACCGTGGGTAGCTTGATGGGAAGTTAACAGATGATAGATGCACCGCAGCGCCTATGCTCAGTTCAACGTCTGAAGAGGAGAAATATAGAGAAAGGAATCATGTAAGCAAACAATCGTATAATAATATAGATACAACTTTTTTTCTCAAACTTCAAACAATTTTTTAAACCCTAAAGCTAAAATTTGAGCAGATTGAAAGAGCAAATCAATGCATTGTGCTTTTGAAAATGTTAATTTTAATATGTTAGGGAAATCTGGATATACCACTTAAATAGTTTTTTGCTAAATCTTGAATTTCAAAACAAAACGACTCGATCTAAGTCATACGAGCCTGTGAACCCAAACTTGACAAATTTCACTTTCCATGAAAATGCATTTTCCATAAATCTTAAACTCAGAAATGATAAAGCAAATTTCATTGTGCATGCATTTATGTTGGAACCAGGGACGTTACACAATCTGAACATCTTTATATATAAATCTGCTGTAGCATCACAATTCAGATTAGACCGCCGTCAACAGAAGGCAACATAGAACGTTAAACAACTAAAATAACTAATATGTGGAAATCTAGATGTTGTCAAAGTTCACTGCTGATATGATTTGATTAAAGAAATTTAGAAGAGGGTCGCTATACATACAGCGACATGATTCTCGCAATTCATAGAAAGTGAAGAGAGTCGCAATTCTCAATACGAAATTGGTGTCGCTATTCATAACAGGAAATGAGGGTCACTAGTAAAAATACAAACATAAGGGTTTTATATTTAACTTCAAACTCGAAACATGATTAGTCAAACGTTTCATGTGGAGCCAGTATTGTCATGGGCGTATGGCCACATTGTTACTAGAGGCTTGTGTCTTTTGCCCGAATTTCACCCTTCCCGTGCCTAAGCTTGCTGGTAAGCAGACACAAAAAGGTATTCATCGTTAAGCTGCCCGAATATAATAAGATTTTGCCCGCCGATTGTAATACTTATGGCCGAATGTGACATGAGTTTTTTCTCCAAATATTACATTTACAAAATATGTTTTTAAATAGTTGTTTATGATATTTATATTTCATCATTATTTTAAAATAACATCACGTGCACAAATTAAAAATAATAATGATTGAACCCAATGAGTTTTTAGAAAGCTCGCGATTGAGTTTTCACGGTTCTTGTTGAATGATAACATGCCTTTTACTCAGTCGTTTGTAAAAAAAAAATTGTTATACCTTTGGAGCATGTGGAGTTACAACTATGAGTTTGAAACATAATGGTGCAGGTATCGGTTACTAAAATTAAGTTTGATCAAAACTGTACTCTCTATACCAAAATGTTACTATCCAAGTAACAATATACGTTTGGTTATATTTTGTAGTACCATTTCCACTGCAATTTCTTTCATCTGTTCTGTCGTCACACTCTGCCAAATTATTGCAGAAAGAGGTAGAATCCACAATAACCGTCCCCGAGTCGCACCGAAACGCATCTTCAACTAGAATGGTCATTAGTAAATGCAAGGAAATATATAATTAATTCATTAACATTAACCTAATAAACCTTTGTTCTGCATCTATAACGTATAATAATGAAGTGGTCGATAGCGGAACAGTGAAAGTATTCAGTTGTTGTGTTTTGGTTACACGCAATAACTTTACTGTGTTGCTGTACATTATTGTACACAAGTTGGCCATAACGTTATCAACATTAATTTTGTATGTGATGTGTAAGATGTATACAGTATTGGTTAATATAAGTATAATTAAAAGTATAATTATTTTCTATTAAGGAGATTTGTTATCCTTGATGTAATCATTAATGACAAGGGTCCAAAATGTGAATGTTTGTTCTTGGATAGTGTTTTCATTTCATGGCTACACCTGGCTTTCCATAACTTCAAGTACAACCTAAAATTAATTCCAAGATAAAATCTTGGTGAAACATCCCTGTCATAGTTTCGAACTACAGACTAAATGATATTAAGTTTGCGCTAATGAAATTGAAGTTCCATGTTTAACCTGCGCGCTACTTAGAAATGTATACCTACTACTCAATACATTCTTTCAACAAATTAATGTTTATGTAGATTTTTACCTGTTATTTTTTGGACTGTTAGGAAAATTCTAAATCCTTGGCCTTGATTAAACGAATCGCTTTCAAAACTGACAAATAAATTGCCAGCTTCAAAATATCTGGAACTTGGATATCCACGGTAGTTGTAGCCGGGGTAGGCGGATCTTAGTGTATAGTTTACAGGACTCAAACCAGACCCAAATGAAAGACTATCGCCGTTCCCTAGCACTACAAATCCAAAAGAAAGCTTGTAGAAAATGTTAGTTGGGTCATTTCCGGTAGCATATTGGAATGTCCACAGAATGCTGGCATTTGGTGAGTAGTGTGAGGGATAGTTGTGAGATAATAGTTGTAATTCATCGCCCACGGTGACTTGGTGAACTGCAGGGAGAACAGGGGAGACATATAAATTAACAACTTTATTAACTGGGAATTTGGGTAACTTGCAGACATCTTATCATAATATATATAGTATATACAATTACATTTGTTTGTATTTGTAAACGTAACACCGAACACGCATACTGTATACATCATGTACATAGCAAGTGAATATGTAGGCATGTTATTTAGGCAAAATAAATATGGTACAATGTTTACATGTATTACAATTAATCCAGTACATTTTGAATTAACAAGCTTTTGAAAACACAAGTTTATAGTCGTCTAAACAATCGTGATAAAACATTTGAGGTAGTCCATTCTTCAATCAAAATTAAATAGGTTATCGGGAAAAATAATATAGTTTTACAATTCATCATAATAACAAAACAAGGTGTGCATGTGTTTATAATATGGGTACATTTTCATGACAATAGAACTATTCTAGTTTTAAAGACTCTAGTGCGGACGTGCCCGTTTCTAAAAACCCCTTAGCCTTTCAATGCTCGTGATGGTCAAAAAGCTATTATAAAACTAACACAAGTCCAAAGCATATTAATTCAACTTATGAATATGTACGATGGATCTAGACAAGGGCTGCATCAATTCTGTGATCCCTTGCACATATATCACTAAGTTGATACATTTCCTTTTGTATTAATGTCAGGTTTAAAATATCTTCTGATCGCCACAAGCATTGACACGCTAATGGAGCAGTCAGACGGGACTTGCGACGAGCTGCATCAGCTTGCGATTGGTCACGTGCGCGTATGAAAGGCGGAAAGTGTCAAAGTCTGTAATACATTATCGCGTTGTACAAACTCACTGCAGCTATACAATATAAACACTCACAAAATGTTTCGCATTTCAAGGATGAGCGTTAATACCTCTCTGCTCTTATATTGATATGGTGTATATGATGCACAAAGTATGGAATAATGATACTACTACTACTACTACTACTACTACTAATAATAATAATAATTATAATAGTAATAATGATAATAATAATAACAGTATTTAATAATAATTAATAATATTAGTAGTTAGTATTTATATCGCGCCTAATAGCCTCTAAGCGTCAGACCCGCGCATTTAACTATTACCTTGTACACATCCTCTACTCCCCGGGGAGAATACTACCGGTGGGCAACCCTATTGGTGCACCAAGCTTATATGAAATTAACCTGAGTATGCTAAGTATGGAGCCATAACAAAGAAAAATGTTGCAAAATATAAACATAGGACGGGGGTCGGGGTGCAAGCTTTTGGCTTTTCAAATATAAATTACCGCGGTAAACAAGTTAGAAAAACAACAAAAATAACAACTGTGGGACATGAAGGAGAATCTTGGGCCCAAGAGCGCAAGAGCCGAGCGCCCCCCCCCCCCCCCCCCCTTCGCTGTCGTGTGGATGCCGATCCCAATCATGACAATACAAAACTGTCGGTTGAATAACTCCCTTTCAATGATGAGGGTGTGTACTGTGTAGGTGTGTAATGAGAATAAATAACTTTTGATGAAAAGCAGAAATATCTGGAGGCTTGCCTGGAGTATTCAGGATTAATCATTGTCTACCAAACAATGCATCGTTTCCATGGATACGATTTCAATAGGTCACCGCAATCACCGCATGCGACGAGACTTGCCTGAAGTATTCAGGAATAATTATTGTCTACCAAACCATGAATATTGGCCATGGATGCAATTTCAATAGGTCAATAGGATGAGATGAAGCCACCGCAATAACCGCAATCACCGCATGCTCTTTATCTCTATCTTCTATTGTTCTGATCGCAACGGATTTTGAACCGACTTTTTGATGTTCAAAAACCTTGCGACGGGAACCTGCCTTCGCAAGAGAACACACGGCGCATGCGTTCCTCGTGACCAGTCGTGCTATTGTTCGATCGACAACCCAAAACCAGGCTTATGATGCTTATTAAGCACGGTAAATAACGTGTTAGGTTTACTTTAGATTAAATGTAATAAATAAAACCTATTTATGGCTATAATTGGGAATAATACCGAATTGATTGCGATATTCTGGTGTAACGTCTAGTTATTTCGAACATGATCGGCCCTTCATGAGTTATATTGTATTGTTGCAGGTCGTCGGAAGCATCGTGTGACTGCTCCATAAAGAGTTTTAGGGACGAGCACCAGCACTGGGGATTTCTGAAGCTCAGCTGGTAGGGCACTTGTCTAGCAATCCGGATGTATTGGGTTTGAATCCCGGATAAACCCTGTTTGATTTGTTCTGTTTCATTTATGTTATATATTTCTGGTCATTATGTATATATTTTTAAAACATAATACAATCGCATCTACTAATTCATTCCGAAGGGTAAAACATTCGCAGTAACCTAAAAATAAAAACACATATTATATAAGTATGCATAATGTAGTTTGTTATAAGAGAATCAGCTTACCGCAATCCCGCTCATCGGTCCCGTCAGCACAGTCTGGAGTGAGATTACAGACAGAATCAGACGCTGCACGATATGTGCCCCCATCACATACAAAGGGATCTAGAATGAAATCAACATCGTGCAGATATGTCATATTTTTGAATATCCAATGTGAATCCTCTCCATGACTCTACTGGCCAAATGCCATATCAAAGTCGGCCCCTACACTCCAAATCTTGTTTTGCCCAAAGTCGTAAATTAAACTTAAATTGAGAAAATCGATATGCGTAATCCTACATATTAACGTGCCAAGTACTTGCAATGCAGCTACTGCTTGTATGGCATTGATGTGCATGCACGCTCAATAGAGTACTTGACCATGCCCATTGTATCGTGCGGTGGCATTGTATACAAATAAGTGGCTCTATTGTGCGCCCCCTAATCTTAATAGGGGTCCAGGGGCGCAGCCCCCGGACCCCTATTAAGTTAATTTGACATTTGACATTTGAAATGTATTTATCTATTTTGCCTATAGACATATACATACATTTACATATAGACATCATCTTTAGTTCTGGATATCAACAGTACAAAAGCTTCCGGGGCTCCGCCATGTGGAACCTCATTAAGATTCCTAGTGTGGGTATCTATTGACCGGGTAACTATTATTTATTGCAGGGTGGTTGAAAAGTGCACTTACTAATTTCTAAACTGTTAAATCCGAAAGCTTATACGGGAGCTCTTGCTTGTCAGGGGCTGAACAAAGGGTCCCTACTCCCCACCCTTATAACAGTTTTATTTTACCTAGCTAGCCAAGTACTAGTCAAGTGTGCTCCGTTAACACCGTTGACCTAAGATGTTATTCATTCGGGTCAAATCTGCTTTGTAACGTACCCGCCCCCCCCCCCCCTCCCCCCCATCGAGGTCACAACATTCCGGGTACGCTGTTGGGTTGGTCCCTTCAATCCCTCACAAAAGATGGTCGAAATGACGTACCAACCCCAAATCCCCCCCCCCCTCCCCCAATCGCCAGATCCATTTAGCTATCCATTTATACAGGCCTTGTCACTTTTCATGGAACTGCACTGATGTGATTACTGTTAGGAATTGTGACAACATTACGTTCCCCTACTAACCATTTAATAACGTGTTAAATGAGCCATAATATAGGTTTTCCCGCTCAATTTTGCACTTTTCTCAATCGAATTCATTTAGGGGCATTCGAATTCGCGCGTTGCCGCAGTATCGTTGGTATCGGTTTTTCTAATTCCGAATAAGTGCAAGCGAATTCATGCATACGCATACGATTTCGCGAATAGACACAGAAGTTCATTTATGGGCAATCGATTTCGCGAATGTGCAGCCAAATGTAAACTTGGTTCATACAATTTAACGCGGCATGGCCGGTCATGCCTGATGAGCACGTTTGGAGCATTCGATTTCATTTCGGGGCAAACAATTGTAACATTTCGTCATTCGTTTTAGATAACGCGGATGCTATGTACATGTATGTACATTTGTGTATATGTAGGGGAGGGGGGGGGGGGGGGGTACTTTCGGGGCCTTGGACTTTCATGGGAGACATATGTATGTATTTCTCAGTCGTCCGTAAATATACATACAAGTCTTCGTCCTGTTTTAATTGTATATAATTATGATATGACACACGAAACTGGGAACAATAATGTTTTACTTTTGCCCTGGAAAGGACATTGTGCGGTTTGTTACGTTTGAACATTTTTACAAAATGATGTATTTACATGTATTTTGTTATCATCAAGATTTTCCAATTGTAATGTCATCTACATCCCCATTTAGCTTTAATGAACATTGATATACGCTTTAGCACGGGGCTATATAGGAGGCACAATCACCCCTCCCCACCCCTAATAAGTTGACAAACAATACATCATAAGCCAAAGGGGAATCTTTATAGAAAACAAAGATATACATGAAGCTTATAAGCATTTTATTTTATATATTTCCAGATGGCCAGGGTCCTTTTCCCCGAATTCCATTTTCTCATTCTCACCTTACAAGCAAAATTTACCTTTATCAAAATTATATTCCTTTTATAAATTTCACGAATAATTTATGACTTGATTTTTCCCAAATATAACATGCTTTGTCTGAATATGAATTAAGTTTACCTGAATACAAACGCCACTGCTTTTAGCCAATTTATTGCTGATCTATCTTTACATTTCTTAAATCGAAAGCAGCAATTTGAAAATTGGCTGCCCTTTCACGAATTCGATTGACCGAAGAGACGTCTACGTATACTACATGTCAATTTGAACGACCATTGACGTTTGCTCCGGGCGTGATTTTGAATACCTATTAACGAATTCGAATAATGCTTTGGTACGGCGATCGCAAATCGCGCGAATTCGTTTGCTCCTATTATCAATTCGATTGACACAATCGCGAAATTGAGCGGGAAAACCTATAGTAGAATGAATCTTTGCAGAGAGGAAGAACAGTGTCAAAGTACCATTTCTCGTTTGCTAAATATCGTTGATACATCTTTCATTGATGCAGTGAATAGTTATTAATCATTTACAAACTTAGATTTTACTCTTCCAAACCGTCTAAAAACACAAACTTATATATCCCTACTTGTTTTGACAGGTTTTGTGTTATACCATATTGATGTTTAGAAATGATATTGCAATTAGTCATACATATAAAAAGGCGATAACGAACTGCTCTCTCTAAACAATCAGAAATACATGAAGTATAGATATTGGTCGATAGTAAGTAACGTTTACTCTTTAACCTTTTTTACCAATATGAATAGCTTTGGCAGTTTTGTATTTATATACGAAGTCCTGAATTCCAAAAGGGGCTATATCCACTTTCCATACAAATTGAGTAAACGATATTTTAGGACGAATTACGAGATAAATTAAAGATATGGAACGTTTAATTTTCATATTCCCATAAGCACGTGTACAAAGTTGGACAAAGAAACCTGATTTTCTCCGAAATTGAGCAAGTGGATATAGCCCCTTTTGAAAATAAGCTCTACATATAATTATGCGTTAAAGGAATATTTGAGTTTTGGTAAAGAGAGTACGGTTTTGGTCAAACTAAATTTTAGCAACCAAAACCTCCAATATTACATTACAAACTAACAGATATAACTCCACCATGCTAGACAGGAATACAAAATTACATATGACTACCGGTAAGTAAAAATCCTGTTATCATTCAAAAAGGGCCGTTAAAACTCAAAAGGGTGCTCTATAAACACTCAATGTTTTTTTTAAAATAAGATATTGTGCATGTGACGATTTGTTGAAATAGTGATTAGATTAACTATTTAAAAACCTCGTTTGTAAATGTGTTATTTAAAAGCAAATTTTACGACAGGTTCAAAATTATTGCATATGGTAAACGTTAATGGATATTTCAGCTATTTTTTGAAACGATTATGATCAAATAAATATTATTCTGTCATTAAATATAAAAAGTATGCTCTTTCAAATTTGATACACAGTTTTTCATTATCTCAAAACAAAAATATTTTGTGCAGCGCCCTCTATACCAAAACTCAACTATCCCTTTATGTTGAAATTGATATATCGACGTTTCAAATATAACGCTTAATATTAACCCCAAACCTGCCGGTTTAGTACACTCCCAGTACTACAATAATTGGAAGGCCACGGCTACATTGCGTGTAGGGGATTTGAAAGGCAAATACCACACGCCTGCAGATTAGGGGGCACGCAGATAATAATATTGAGCGACTTATGTATACAATGGCACAATACAATGGGCATGGTGAAGTACTGTATTGTATGTGCATGCACAGCTGTTTAATTATCTCTCTATTGAATCAATATTTCAATAAAAAATCACATTACAATCGTTTGATAACAAAGTGGTTGACACATGCAAGCGTCTGAAGGACGCCCTCTTCGTACTAAAGGCTGTTTTTATGAAAACAACCCTGTAACTTATAGCCGTAAGTTTTTGCAACCATCCAGGAATCATTTAATTATAACTGTTAAGGGCCGGTCATACTTGCGGTAGTGGACGTAGTTGAACGTAGTGATGGCTAACGTTGTTGAACGAAGTTGAAGGTAGTTGAACGTACTAGCATCCGTATCGTACCGTAGTTGTCCGTGATGATAACTTGATATTAACTCGGAAGAGCCGTGATCTTCGATTTAATTTTTGAACATGTTCAAAAGAGCGGTACGTTAAAGGCATCCGTAGTAATAACGTACTAAACCGCAGTTTAACGTAGTCTAACGAAGTCTAGCGTAGTCTAACGTACTTCGCTACGTACTTAAATGTACTCTAGCGTACTCTAACGTACTTTACCGTGTACAAAACCAGCATCGACAGTCTTGATCCAGACATGTTTGAGCAAAAAAATAGAAAAATTTCACAGAACAGCTATGTTTGAAAAACAAGCGCACAATGGCCGTACCACACCACCGGCTGGCTGTTATCCTCCGTGCGGGGTTGCTATTTACCGTAGTTTGACGTTCTTTAGCGTAGTCCAGCGTAGTGGCTATCGCAGTCTCTCGTACTCAAGCGTAGTCAGACGTACCACTCCATACCTGTCCGTGAACAAGCTGTACCCACATTAGCGTAGTCTAGCGTAGTTGAATGTACTTAAACGTACTTATTCGTACCCTTCCGTGGTCATGCAACCACCGTACCTTAACGTAGTTCAACGTAGTTCCACGTAGTTTAACCTAGTTTAACCTAGTTTAACGGGTAAACCCCCACTTGGTCTAAACCCACTTCGTCTAATATCCACTTCGTCTAATCCTACATAGTCTAAACCCATTTCGTCTACAACCACTTGGTCGGTTCGTCTAATAACCATTTGGGCTATACCCTTATCGTCTAATATCCACTTGGTCCAAAACCACTTAGTCTAATGCCATTTCGTCTAATCACCAGATTGTCTAATATTCTATTGGTCTAATACCACAACGTCTAATATCCATTAGGGCTATATCCACTTCGGCTATATCCAGATGGGCAGTTTCTCACTTCGTCTAATAACCATTTCATCAACTTCCCGTTTGGTCTAATTGACAGTTGGTCTACTCCCACTAATGTCCCACTTGGGCTAATGCCCACATGGTCTAATGCCCACATTGTCTAATGCCCACATTGTCTAATGCCCATTTGGTCTAATGACCATTTGGTCTAATGACCATTTGGTCTAATGACCATTTGGTCTAATGGAAGTTTGATATGATATAGGTGTTGAAAGAGGGGGTCTGACCACATTTTAATTGTTATATAGTGTGTTATTTTATGTTGATGTATTTCAGGGGCTGCACCCCCATGCACCCGTACGAAACTAGACAAGTTAAAATTACCACTAAATAACGAGTGTAATACAATTATATTTTGTGAAAACATAATGTTATAAATGCCTGTTAAATATATTAATGTTAACCTGTGATTCATGTTTGCTCCTCTCTGTAGTCAAAAAGTCAAACTGTCTTTATTTAAGCATTGGAAAATAGGTGACAAACTACTTGAGAGTCCTTGCCAAAGTATTTTTTTTTTCTTTGAGACTGTTGTAGATATGTGTAAGACTATTGATGCCTGCGGGGGGGGGGGGGGGGGGGGTATACCAGTTGTTTTGACATACGAGATGATTACTTGTAGTTGTACGAGATTTCAATTCCACATTCATATTAATAGCTCAAAGTATGAAAGTCATTAAACAATCAGTTCAGCAAGGACTCTCAAAGCGAAATGTGTTTGAAGATGAATATCCATAAAAGAATACAATATCTGTTTATTCTGCATACAGAACATATCTAAATTATCTATGTTTTTTATTGATATTTGTTTCAAAAATAGTAATTTTTATAATCCTTTCCGAAGTTTTCATTTCATTGTGTTGCAGAAGATACTCTCCTATTTCTGCAACGCCAATAAATGTTTTGATTGGTTCTTCGTCTCTCTGTGTAAGAGAACCCTCTGTACGAAATACAAGGTTTGCCTTTAGAGGTGTTATACACCTCCATTATCTCAAAGTGTTTACTCAAGTCCAGTCGATCGAGCTCCAGGTACCATCAAAACAACGCGCATTGTACAGGACGTGAACCGGCCGGCCGCAAAGACACGTGCTAGCTATTATATAGCGCACGCTACGATACTCTCCCACACCCCCCTTAGCAAAAAGCTAGATCCGCCCCTGCCCTTAGTTGCTATTTATGATGAAATACATACAATTCAGACAAATAAAATGTTAGAATTAAGATATTTTGGACTGATATCAAGCAGAAAAATCTAACTTTATGACATGCATAATTATAATTATATAATATCAAATTGATTTTGGTTTAATTTCAGGGTTTTTTTACATGAGAAAGATATAAATATATCTCAAATATCTCATTCTTATTGCACTGTTTTACAAAGAAAAATAAATCATTTTTGAGGAAATTCATTTTAGTTTATAACAACATATTACAAATGATTTTTATACAATTTTACTAGAATTTTAAAGCCACTCTTTGCCCCCTCCCCTTCTCCCCCACCCCCATTGCAGCCACGGCAATTAGAATAAGATTGATCCCCTTTCCCAAGACCACACTGCTCAAAATATTTTTTTTTTAGGCAACATTCAAATTATAAAAAATCAAATTCTTTTCTACGTCGTATTCATTTTAGGACTAACGAACCTTCAGAATAACGAACTCGATTTTATTTTCGGATCAACGAACCTTCGGAATAACGAACCTTCCGAATAACGGATTGTAACCATAATTACAGCCTTATGGAATCGTTCATACGGTATACGGTATACAGGCGGTGGCCACCACACAGGTCAGTGTGGGCGATCGTTAGACCAAATGGGAATTAGACTAAATGGCCATTAGAGCAAATGGGAATTGGACTAAATGGTCATTAGACCAAATGGGAATTAGACTAAATGGTCGTTAGACGAGCTGCTTTTAGACCAAGTGGAAAATAGACCTGATGGTATTAGACGAAATGGTATTGGACCAAATGGTTATAGACCAAACGGTAATTAGACCAATTGCATATGGACCAAGTGAAGAGTAGCCTAACTGAGAATTAGACGAACTGGTATTAGACGAAGTGATAATAGACGAAACGAGGAAAAAAAAAGGTAGACGAAGTGACAATTAGCCCATTTGGTGATTAGACGAAACGGCAGTTGCCTAGATGGGCATTAGACCTAGTGATGATTAGACCAAATAGGTTTAGCCGAAGTGAAGTTAGACGAACTGATGATTGGACCAAGTGGTATTGGACCAAGTGAATATAAACCGTTTAACGTACTTCACCACGTTTGACCCACATTAAATTACCCTACGGATCACTACGTCCATTACCGCAAGTATGACCCGCCCTTTAGATTGTAATGGGCCGGTCATACTTACGGTAGTGGACGTAGTGATCCGTAGGATAATTAAATGTGGGTCAGACGTGGTGTAAGTACGTTAAACTAGGTTAAGCTACGACAAAATACGTAAAGGTACGGTGATGAGCCACAGAAGAGTACAGATAAGTACGTTCAAGTACTATAAACTACGCTACACTACGCTAGACTTCGGTAATGCGGGTGCAGCTCGCTCACGGACAGGTACCGAGTGGTACGTCTGACTACGCTTGAGTACGGTAGACTACGGAAGCAACTATACGCTAGACTACGCTAAACAACGTCAATACGGTATATTTATCAACTCCACCAGTCAGGACCACTTTCGCTTTTCCACTATCGTGAAAATAGCGGTTTCCCACTATTCTCCAATCAATGTCGCTAGATGGCGCATATATCGTGGCGATAGTACCATGTGATACTATCGGTGATCGAAACAAAATAGAATTTTGTACAGCCGTTTTTTACATATATGCAGCTTTGTGTCCGCCATTCTCGCCTTCCGCGTGCTAAGTTATATATCTTGCCGTTCTCTTATCTTGCCGAGCTATACGCCTCTCTCACACGCTCCCTCCTTTTCTCTCATTATTTCGCACCGTACTAGTTCGTAAGGCATCAAACACCTATCGCGTAAGTCTATGCGCGAATCAACCGTTTATTTGAAAAACGAACCCGCATAATCGAGCAAGATTTTCTTAAAATGTTCTGGCCAGATCATTTAGACAAACTACACACCATTAGTTTAATTATCAAGGATGCTACACATTAACTATTTAGATGATCTGTCCAGAACATTGGGCGAAAATAAATGTAATTTAATTGAATGTAGTCGTTGCACAAATATCCCCATTGCCACAACACGTGGAACCGAAAATGACGCAATACTGCGTGTCACGTGATAATCGCGGAATAGCGCTTTTCCGCTATTTTGGCCGATAGCGGTTTTGCGAAAGTGGTCCTGACTGTCCACGGGGGAGTATGCAGCCAGCCCGCGGTCTGGTACGGCCATTGTGCGCTCGTGAAATTTGTCTTATTTTTTTGCTTTAACATTGTCTTGATCAAGACTGTCGATGATGGTTTTGTGCACGGTAAAGTACGTTATAGTACGCTAGAGTAAATTTAAGTACGTAACGAAGTACGTTAGACTACGCTAGACTTCGTTAGACTACGTTAGACTGCGTTAAACTTCGGTTTAGGGCGTTGTTACTACGGATGCCTTTAACGTACCTCTCTTTTGAACATGTTCAAAAATTTAATCGAAGATTCCATCGAGTTATTACCAAGTTAGCATCACGGACAACTTCGGTACGATACGGATGCTAGTACGGTTAACTACCTTTAACTTCGTTCAACTACGATCAACAACGTACGTTAGCCACCACTACGTTCAACTACGTCCACTACCGTAAGTATGACCGGCCCTTTAATGATTACAAACAAGTATAATTTACTATAGATTTCCCCCTCAATTTTGCACTTTTCTCAATCGAATTCATTTAGGGGCATTCGAATTCGCGCGTTGCCGCAATATCGTTGGTATCGGTTTTTCTAATTCCGAATAAGTGCAAGCGAATTCATGCATACGCATACGATTTCGCGAATAGACACAGAAGTTCATTTATGGGCAATCGATTTCGCGAATGTGCAGCCAAATGTAAACTTGGTTCATACAATTTAACGCGGCATGGCCGGTCATGCCGGATGAGCACGTTTGGAGCATTCGATTTCATTTCGGGGCAAACAATTGTAACATTTCGTCATTCGTTTTAGATAACGCGGATGCTATGTACATGTATGTACATTTGTGTATATGTAGGGGAGGGGGGGGGGGGGTACTTTCGGGGCCTTGGACTTTCATGGGAGACATATGTATGTATTTCTCAGTCGTCCGTAAATATACATACAAGTCTTCGTCCTGTTTTAATTGTCTGAATATATATATAATTATGATATGACACACGAAACTGGGAACAATAATGTTTTACTTTTGCCCTGGAAAGGACATTGTGCGGTTTGTTACGTTTGAACATTTTTACAAAATGATGTATTTACATGTATTTTGTTATCATCAAGATTTTCCAATTGTAATGTCATCTACATCCCCATTTAGCTTTAATGAACATTGATATACGCTTTAGCACGGGGCTATATAGGAGGCACAATCACCCCTCCCCACCCCTAATAAGTTGACAAACAATACATCATAAGCCAAAGGGGAATCTTTATAGAAAACAAAGATATACATGAAGCTTATAAGCATTTTATTTTATATATTTCCAGATGGCCAGGGTCCTTTTCCCCGAATTCCATTTTCTCATTCTCACCTTACAAGCAAAATTTACCTTTATCAAAATTATATTCCTTTTATAAATTTCACGAATAATTTATGACTTGATTTTTCCCAAATATAACATGCTTTGTCTGAATATGAATTAAGTTTACCTGAATACAAACGCCACTGCTTTTAGCCAATTTATTGCTGATCTATCTTTACATTTCTTAAATCGAAAGCAGCAATTTGAAAATTGGCTGCCCTTTCACGAATTCGATTGACCGAAGAGACGTCTACGTATACTACGTGTTAATTTGAACGACCATTGACGAAATGGTATGCGCTTTGTGCGAATTCGTTTGCTCCGGGCGTGATTTTGAATGCCTATTAACGAATTCGAATAATGCTTTGGTACGGCGATCGCAAATCGCGCGAATTCGTTTGCTCCTATTATCAATTCGATTGACAGAATCGCGAAATTGAGCGGGAAAACCTATATTAAAGGGATAGTTGAGTTCTGGTATAGAGGACGCTACACAAAATGATTTTTTTATGAGATAATGAAAAAGTTAGTGTCAAATCTGAAAGAGCGTACAATTTTAATGACAGAATAAACTGTATTTGATCAAAATCGGTTCAGAAGTGGCTGAAATATCTATGAACATAACCACTTGTATTAATTGTGGGGCCCCACAATTATTCGATAATTTTGAACCAACCGTTAACAAACATTTTAAAATGCTTCCTCTATTCACAAATTTACAAAAGAGGTTTTTAAATTGCTGTTAAATATCTCTTTATCCAATCAGAATTTTAAAACAACATCACATGCACAATATTTAATTTAAAATGATTGAAGCCGATGAGTGTTTAGAGAGCGCCCTTTTAAAGGGTACCACCACCCAAAACTAATATTTGTATAAAGAAAGGTAACATCTGTAGTATTCCATTCCATCAACAAGTTCACAAAAAATATGTTTGCAGAAAAAATATTATAATTGGAAACCGCAATCACCATTCTAAAAGCATGCGTTTTTATGCGGTCTGAATTGTGTAGACTACCGCGGGTGCAGGCAAGCGAAATGGCTCGGAATTATATTGCCTACAAACGTACGCGTGAGAGTAGAATTGGCGCACTCGCAAACACAGGAACCAGGAAATAGTAGTTGGTTCCGTAAGTGGTGGAAATTAATTGCTTTGTTTATGAATTTACTCAACCCTTTGCAAAATGTTAGGTATCTATTTGATATCGCAGAACAGTACCAACACATGTGATTAATGTGTCGTGATTGACCGGTGGTCCCCTTTTAAGTTTAAACGGCTCTTGTGTGAAAGATAACAAGCTTTTTACTTAGTCCATTTGCCATTTGTTTATTCCTTTCGTGCATGGTGGAGTTTATTAGTATACTAATGTTAATGGGTGCAGGTTTTGCTTACACATATTCAGTTTGGACTAAACTGTACTCTCTTTACCAAAAATCAACTATCCCTTTAACTTGTTTCATTTCAAATGTTTCACTCCAAAAACAAAAACAAAAATTAAGGTGATCATTGTGAACCTGCATACTTGTATTTAAAAGACAGGCATGCAATTTTTGGTTTTGATAACAAATTCATAAGTTTGAGTTTTTAAAAAAATCAAAATAGTAAACATTCTTGCGTGACAGTGAACGCTAGTATAATTTGTAAGATTTGTAAGATATTTAACTAAGTGTCAAATTCGAAAGAACATACAACTGTAATGACAGAATAAACATTATTTGATCAAAATCGGGTTCAGAAATGGCTGAAATATCCATAAACATAACTATTAAAAAAACATCTGACGCACAAATTGTATTTGAAAACGGTTGAAACCGATAAGAGTTTAAAGTAACGCATTTTCGAGTTTTTAACGGCTCGTTTGAATGAAAACAGGTGTTTTAATTTAGTCATTTGTAATTTTATATTCCTTTCGAGCTTAGTAGAGTTTATAAGTATTTTTTTGTAATTTAATGGTGCAGATTTTTGGTTTCTAAAATTCAGTTTGACCACAACTGTACTCTCTGTTAACAAAAACCTCTATCCATTTCAAACAGTTTAGTTTTACTTTAAAAACTGTAATTCATCAGGTCACTTCGAAAACCTCACAAAGCGGATGATTGTGAAATGCTTTTGTTTAATAATGATACAAATATTTTCCAGATGGGGGTGGGGGGGGGGAGGGGGGGGTGGCTCACGCAACTTTCGTGGCAAGAAGCAAATTGTATGTTTCCTTATTTTTACATCGGTCCAGGTGATAAAATGCTGGAATTTAAGATAGAAGCAGTGTTAAATTAGAGGGCGAGTCGATAAATATTTTGAAGTTAGTTAATAGAATCACTCTTATATAGACAAATAAATAAAATTTGTTAAAGTCAAAATTGGTTCAGAAATAGCTGTAATATCCTTAAAGGGATAGTTGAGTTCTGGTAAGGAGAGTACAGTTTTGGTGAAACTGAATTTTAGTAACCAAAACTTGCATTCATTACATTACAAACTAATAGTTATAACTAGAAAGGGAATAACAAAATTACAAATGACGTAGTTAAAGATCATGTTATCATTCAAAAAGAGCCGTTAACACACGTAAGAGGGCGCTCTCTAAACACTCATCGGTTTCAACCATTTTGAATAAAATATTGTGCATGTGATGCTTTGCTGAAATAGTGATTAGATAGAGAAAATAACTAACAACTATTTAAATACCTATTTTTGTAACTTTTTGAAAAGAGGAAGCATTTTAAAAAATTGTTAACGGGCTGGTTGAAAATTCTCTAATAAAACCCGGGGGGCCCCAGGTTTATTACAAATTGTTATATTTATGGATATTTCAGCCCGTCCTCTCTGAACCGATTTTTGATCAAACAAAAGATGATTTTATTATTTAAATATTAATGATCTTTCAAATTTTACACTCAGTTTTTCATTACCTCACAAAAAAAAGTAAGTAGGTCTAGCGCCCCTCTCTACCAAAACTCAACTATCCCTTTAATCCATAATATTCCTAATAATTAAATTCGATTTGAAATACATGTTTAGGCCCAACATTTATTCAATAATTAACTAAATATATGTATCAATCCTACACATTTTTGTAAATATACGAAAGTACCTTTACAAATGTTTTTGTTCATGATCTTTCTATTAAAATAGTTTGTTAATTGAACAGAAATTTGTTTAACCAGAACTATACTATCCTTTAGTATAGCAATACAAATTATTTACCTGAAATGTTTTCGGATGGTAAGGGGGATACTGAATCCCTGTTTTTCATCATACGGAGTCGCTTTGGAAACTTGTGAAGAGGTCCCCTGCTTCAAAAATGTCTGGTACTGGGATACTCATTATAATACCCAGCAAAGGTTATGCTATCAGCGGAGCTTGCGGGACTCAAAACCCGACCCAACTGTTAGATTATCGCCCTGCCCTAGATATACCGCGAGCAAAGGAAACTTGGTAGAAGATGTTGGTTGGGTCCTCTCCGGTTGCATATTGGAATGTCCACAGAACGCTAGCAATTGGTGGGTAGTTTGAAGAGTACATGTGGAGACCGATATCTGTATATACATCGCCGACAGAGACGTAATGAGCTGCAATAAAGTGATAAGTATAATAAGTTTAGGTCATGGTACTCTTTTCACCTACCTCATTAATTTTATCCAAGTGTAATGGATGATAGTATTATGTATTACATCATCAGTATGTCGGGTATATGTCGTTACCCATAGTATTGTTACTTTTGATAGTACATGTAGGTTTATTTAAAAGTTTGACTGTTTACAGGTGAGGGAAAAGGTACGATTAAACCGTTTCCCTAGTGTTTATGAAGTCCCATAGACTTTGTACACAACCACACTCGGTTCCCGCAGGTGGTCAAGGGGTTAAGGAAGATCACTGGGGGTATTGTAAGTGTGCGGACGCGGGATACATAGCTCAGCGACTGACCGTGTCTATATTATAAGGGTTCTGATTTTGAATAGTATTTAATTTAACGTGCCGTTTTGAAAATAATTGAATGTTTTAATGAGAGTAAGTGATTCAAATATACGAACTGGTATACTCTACTTAGGTCTCTATCACTCGAGAGGTTTTCGTTTTGTGTGGAATCAAACGTCCAATGGGCCGTTGGCACAAAAACAAGCAATTTGCTTATATGCAATTGATTTAAGCACAAGCAAGAGCTTGTCAAGCAAAGGAATCAAGTTCAAGCAATTGCTTGAATTCAATATGCACAAGCTTTTGCTTGTGCTGAAACCTTTTGCTTGCACTGCCTAACTGTTTACGTTGTTGGACAAAGGATCGGTTACGGGTTGTGCGAAACATCGCACTGCAGGACAACAACGCTTCGTGCCCGACCTGGGCAGCAGTATTTTTGCTTACGCAAATAGGGTGGAAACAGCACAGAGCATTAGGGGGGTTTTCTGTGCAGATCGATGGACAAAAATTGCGTAAAAAGAGTCTAAAATAACAACATGAAATATGAAATCACAAACATAATCTCTGGAATAAGGAGCTCGTTAATCATCCTGAAGACGGTATTGAAATTTTGATCTTTAAACGCGACTGCCCTGAGTAAGCTAGAGCTCAAGCTGGTCTGGATGTGCTTTGAAAAAAAACGCCGGTGGATTCACAATACAGTGCGCCACCTATCGGTTGCAGCGGAACAGGCCAATTTCCAACTTCGGGGTCGACATCACAGTACATACGACATCACCAGTACATCAACAGTGCATACGGCCCATTGGGCCGTATGCATAAAAACAAGCAATTGCTTGTGCTAGCCTTTTGCTTGAATCGGTATGCATAAAAACAAGCAATTGCTTGGCAAAGCAAAAGCATTTGCTTATAATCACAAGCAATTGCTTACTGCTCGTAAGCAATTGCTTACCAAACAAGCAATTGCTTAAAAACCGTATGCAGTAAAACGAAACCTTTTACTTTGTCTTGATGAGCAATTTGCTTGCGTTTTTTTCAAGCACATCCAGACCCAGCTTTGAGCTCTTGCTTACTCAGGGCATGTAGCGTTTAAGAATAACATTTGTGTACCGTTTCAGGATGATTCCATGCTCCCTATTCCAGAGGTTATGTTGTGATTTACATAATTTAATCAAATTCCTGTTTTTTTTACGGCAATTTTTTGTCCATCGATCTGCACAGAAACCCCCTGATGCTCTGCGCTGTTTCCCCCTATTGTTGCGTAATAAAAAATACTGGCTGCCAGGGACGGGCACACGAAGTGTTGTTGCCCTGGCAGTGGCGATGTTCGAACCTAACCGTTACGATCCTTTGTCCAAAACACGTAATGCAATTGATATGGCAAGCAAAAAGGTTTTCAGCACAAGCAAAAAGCTTGTGCATACGAATGTAAGCAATTACTTGAACTTGGATCTTTTTGCTTGACAAGCTCTTGCTTGTGCTTTAAAGCATTTGCTTAGTAAGCAATTGCTTGTTTTTATGCATACGGCCCATTATGTGTGCATGCAATGTACGCTATGCACTCATACTGCATGCAAGCCCGACACACACACCCCCGTTATAAACATACTGGTAGTACTTGCAATAACCTCGGTGCCAGTGACCACGGTGTTTTTACATTCCTTGCCCCGGGGGCAGCGATAAGAACATATTCCCAATAGATTTAGCCTACTCACAATCAGTTCGGCAACGGAAAAAAAGCCATGGCTATATATTATGGCTGCCGGAATTTAAAAACAACTAATTTCATTACATTAGCGATGCAATAAAACTGTTATGTACATAATTGGTACGCTCATCGGGCCAACATGTTACACATGTTACATGGCGTCGCTAGTTCGTTCTGTTTGTCCAGAAAACTAATACATTTGTATTATATTGATTGTTGTCTTTTTGTCTTCTAAATATTCCCGATTAAAAACGGCATTATCTACTATAATTGAATCTGTGCTTTTAAAGGGGGGCAACATAGTTTCGCAGGGGGACTGGACTTTAAGTATCATTGAAAACATCATGCAACAGTAGATGGGAAGATCCTTATAATAATTTTGTATGCAGTGTGGCACAAATACAAAGGAACTGCATATTTCCCGAAAGTATTACAACGGAAAGCGACAGATGTCGCAAGGCTGGACAATCTTTCACATAGAAAGCGCAGTACCAAGATGAACACATTTGGTTTAAATAGATTTGATTCTAGGTTTGCATTTTTGTGACCCGATGCTTAAATTTGACTTTTGTATGTTATTTCGGCATATTTCGCTTGTCATCGAAGTGGATCATACATATAATTATCTGCATTCCGTGAGCCTTATACAAGCAAATACAACCAATGTGTAATCTCTGCTTATTAATATGTCAATCAAACTATGCCAAATACCAGGTCAACATTTTGTTCAAATTGGTCAAAAAATCACAGCTGATATTGTGCCACACAATATGCAACCTGGAAAGAACTATTGCTAAACCAAAGTTGCTGATCTCGGAACCGCTTATTCCAGTGAAAATATGGCCCACGCAGTATATCCATTTTCCCAATTACATATGGAGTAAGTTCGTTTCCGCTTAATTTTGAGAAACCGTGCAATAAACCCAGCTTCGCATCAAACTTACGACAATCCCGTTCATTCTGTTCCGTCAACACATTCTGGAGTGAGATTACAAATCTGAATCAGACTCTATAGCCGATGTGCCCCCATCACACGAAGGGATCTAGGAAGAAATGAGAGATACCTGATATAAAAATTCTGAATTAGAAACATAACCCATCAAAGTACTATGAAGACATCGTACAATATCATGACAGATGCACTGAGAGTTAAAAAGAAACTTAATCCCTTCTCTCCAGAGCGACGCGCACTAACAATCCATAGCATCAAATTTAATCATATTTAGACACAGATAAGCTATCATTCTCCTTATGATGCATATCTGAAAATGAAAAGGTTGCATTTGCCTCAAAAAAGAGAAAAATGCGATGGGATTCGCTTACAGGTCACTTTTCAAAATCACAGAATCTGCTCGCTGCAAACCTCAACAAAAGGGCGGTGTACTCAGAAACTTTAAATAGTTATTCATACACTTCAAAGGCGGGTAATGTACCCACCAGACTGGCTGTATGTCCGTACCGAGCTCCGTGCGCGGAAGGGCGAGCAGTTTTCTGTGTTTTTTTTAATTTCTTTTTTTACTAAAGCAAACAAAATTATTATTAGATGTGCTTCGTAAAAAGCATTATCTATGCCCAATTATGATTCAGGTTTATGCTTTGGATTATAATGTGTGTCACTCTGAAAAAGAGATAAGTTTGTTTTGGGACGCTCCAGTGTAAGGAATACCGAGTATTATATTTATTATGTTTTTATTAGCAAAATATTGCGATCGACTTGATGTCATGAAGCCCTCAATGGGTTAAACCCTTTCACCACGGCAATAGATATACTGCTTCAATAGCTATATACGAGATTATTTTACGGGACCGGTCCGAGTTACCCCACTGGGCGCGCACAAAAGAATCGATCGATATCTGGTTGACCATGGCATTGTATTCGCTTCTATTCAACCTAGCGTGAGTTCGCTGGTCAAGTAGTTCACACAATAGAGGCGATCGATATGCATAGTATAGGGTCAGCGAAGTGAAATTCTATGCGAAAACTATGATTCTGGCTTGTATGTGCTTGTATACGAATATCCTGAAAATTAGACTTTGTGTATTACCATGATAGAATTTGTAATAAAAACAATACTCACGCAACTAGAGTAGGGGTAAACTTGATATACAATGTAGCCAACGGTTCAATCTTTGTATTCAGCTAAATTATATTGTACTTACAAGATGCCATACAGTATGTTTATGCAATTAATATAGCCCCTTGCTTACTGAACCGAGAAATCTCGGTTCCCGTATATGAGTAGGCGCAACCGGGGACCGAGAATTCTCGGTCCCCGTAGTGATCGGGTTAAGACAATAGGCATTCACATAGGGGGAACCTCATGGAATCCAGCGGCGAGATCCGGAAGATTAGGAATTGTGGACATTATAAATTTGCAGTGTAATAAAGTGCATAACATGATAGTTATATGTGTAGTTTATGTTTTAACCCTATCAAGCCTGGGGTTGCGGGGGTAGGAGGGGGGGCTCAATGATGCCCCCCTACAATACTTCAGATACAGTTTTCATTCGATTTTCAACAAATTTGGTGATTTTTCCTATAATCTTATTGCAACAAAATTTGGGTATAAAATTTTGACTAGATTGGCTACTTGAAGTTGTAGAGCATGTTTTTCCTTTTCTTGAAAATTGTTTGTTTATCCTTTAGTAAACAAGTAAGGTTTGGGTATTTTTCAAGTCAAATTCCCCATGATAATTATTTGTTACAGGATGGTAATTTTGTTTTTTCTTTGGTTTTTAAAGACGAAATGGCCTGAAACAATGAATATAATAAGAATTAACACAATTATACGTTCTGACATATTTTTACGATATTTTGAAAGATTAAAATCTGATAATGGGGTTTCTTTATGATGTCTAGATACATTTTGAAATGAAAACAAATCTGATTTGGTTCATATTTTGTATAATGATCATTTGAATCTATAGGGTGAAATTGTAAGAAATTGCATACATAAAAATCACCATGTAGTGTGTCTGCTAAGTCGTGTGAGGTCACCTCCACAATTACTTTTCAGACCTAATGGGAACTCTAAAAACCCATAAAATTCCACATAAATGTCATGATATATGTTCCCAAATTATGCAATATTACATAAAAAACGTACTATTTATTTAATATGACATAATTATGTTATAAAGTTAGATTTGCCTGCTTGAGTGTATTTGGCGAAAAC
>JBAMJV010005723.1:0-146056 GCA_037951105.1 Echinarachnius parma
GCAATCCGCGCGCCATTGTTAGTGTGCACTCAGCTGTGTGCCGAGAGAAGGGGAATAGTTGTTCGATGCTATGACATAGTGGAAGTGCGATTTATCAGGCACTGACTTGGTAAAAAAGGACAAAAATGGGAACCTGACATGAACTCACTTAAAGCCCAATACCAGTTTTGGGAAAGTAGCCGAAAACATCTACAGAGTGAGTCAGAACAAATTTCCCATCTTTTAAAAGTTGCCTTGTTTGAAGTATGAACATTTAATCATGGGTTTTATGATATGTTTTGGTAGGGCTATCCTCCACGCATATTTTGGTACCCTTCTCATTTGAATCTCTGCACGCATGACTGAACACAAGACAATCTTTTCAAGACCGCAAAAACTCACTTGCGCCAAAAGGATGGATGAGGTATAAACAGTGTTTTGAACAAAGACAGTCAGACAGACAGAAACACACAAACACACACCCACACACACACGCACAGTAAAAATTGTTTCATAATGCAGTGTTAACATTTCCCCTTTCCCTGATTAAGCATTGATTTTTAACAAGATCGCTGAATATTTAAGTGGCAATTCCCTGACAATCTTTCCCCTAACACATTCACCACCACCACCACCATCACCATCAAGTGCACATAAATCCAATTTTCTATCTCAATACGTAGGTACAATACCAACAAAATGTATCTCATTTATGTATTTTGTTGGTTTACCATGGCAATTTACAATAGATATCTGTGATCCTGTTGTACTTGCACCAAAGGGCTTGCCTGATTTGGCAGCAGTTAATTATGTTGAGCCCTTTTTTAGTAGGACAAGTACTGGAATTATGGTTCGTCCTCAGTTCACCCCGCAACAGAGATCATTTTTGGTCACCGAGTATGAAATAAAAAGGGTACCAAAATATGCTTGGAGGATAACTTTACCAAGACATCATAAAACCCATGAATAAATGTTCATACTTCAAATAAGACAACTTTTAAAAGATGGGACATTTTTTCTGACTCACTCTGTATATTGATCAATATTGTTGAATAAGTATTTAAATAGGGCTGGTGTGGTAAAATCCGAACCTAAGCATCGTTAAATACAGAAAAAATGGAATAAATCCAATACCCGCCCCTGAAATTTATAAATCCACCGCCCGTTCGCACCTGTCCGCGCCGCTAGCGCTGAGCTGGAGAGTCGACAAGCTGGGGACAAGCCTATATAGCGAACACCTCGTATAACGCACGCGGTCATTTGCACGTAGCGTATATGCGCGATTCCGCGTTGGCGGTATCAATGTACAGTAGATAAATTTATAATTTTGCAAATTTATCAATTAGTAGGCGGTTTCTTGGCCAAATTTGTATAATCCCATATTAGTAAAATTATATTCTTTCACATGGTTGGTAATAAGAGCGTATATTTCATTTTTAGGGGGTGGGGCGTTTCCCACTACTGTCATTCACCTTTAAGGTGTCATAAAACAACCAGAACGTCAATGACGTAGCGCTCATCCGCCATCTCGCAACATCAAATATCGCAAATTTCATGTGGTACACTTTTCAACTGGTCAAAAAATAAAAATGTGATGCCCTGGAAGGGACATAAAAATTAATTTAAACAAAATTAGAGTGAAAAAAATATAAATTTGACGCCCCAGAAGGGACATGGGAACAAAAAAAAAAAAAAATAATAATAATAATAAAAAAAAAATAAATAAATAAATAAAAAAAAAAAAAAAAAAAAAAAAAAAAAAAATAATAATAAATAAATAAATAAATAAATAATAAAAATAAATAAATAAATAAATAAATAAATACAAAATTACCATAATTAATTAATGGAGAAAAATTTCAAAATTCTGTGTAGAACTTTAGTGTACCAAAGTTAGCTCTACCAGATAAAACAAACCAAATCAAAATCGGTCGAGAAATGAAGGAGAAGAAGCATTTTTTGTGATTTTTGGAATAAATTTGCATAAATTACCATAATTAATTAATGGAGACAAATTTCAAAATTCTGTGTAGAAGTTTAGTGTACCAAAGTTAGCTCTACCAGATAAAGCAAACCAAATCAAAATCGGTCAAGAAATGAAGGAGAAGAAGCATTTTTTGTGATTTCGAATAAATTTGCATAAATTAGCATATATAATGAATTTCACGATTCTGTGTAGAAGTTTTAAATCCCCCTCCTAGCCCTATCTTATGAAACAATCAGAATCAAAATCGGTTGAAAAATAACGAAGAAGAAGCATTTTGAAAATTGTGGACGGACGGACGGACGGAAGGACGGAAGGACGGACGGAAGGACGGACGGACGGACGGACGGACGGACGGACGGACGCCACGCCATGGCATAAGCTCATCGGGCCCTTCGGGCCGGATGAGCTAAAAACTACTCAACCAAAATTACTGTTCTTGGTATCATGTTTCTTTTAAAAGATGCTCTATCTCGTGAATTAAAGTGATCCAGGTAAAGTGTCTAACTCCACGAAAAATACTTGGAGCTTCCTCGTTTCTCTTCTGCCGTGTTGTTTAGCTTATGGTAAGAGAAGAATAAAATAGGGTTAGATTTTTTCAAATGTCCCTTTAGTATGAAGATAATTATCATTGAAAATCATTATTTATCAACGCTTTTCAAAAAAGTACAATTGTTGTAGCTAAACACGTCCGAGCCAGCACGCGTGGGAAACATTCCAGACGCTACTGAACTTTGATCCAACGTGCGCAAATTCCATAAATTCTGTACAGTCTGTAAACATACACGGGTGCGGATATCGTCAAACGGACGATTATTACTGCTACAAATCCATGACAGGCCTTTAGTATTCTGTGATAAAATGCCCCCCCAATAATTTTGAAAAAACAATAGAAAACATAAGGTGCCATTTTTTGAACAAAGAAATACATAAGGTGTGCCCCCCAAATAATTTTGCGTGCCTCCCCCCCCCCCCCCCCCCCAATCAGTCCGACCACGCTACGCCACTGTTATTGGTTTTCAGTGGTTACAGCCTCTAATAAGCAATAATTCCAGATTATTATTTTTCATTCATGTTCTAAATACATGTATGTAGTGAAGATATTTCAGATTAGTTGCCACCTTGGCAACCTCTAGCAATGCATATAATTTGCCTAATTGGGTTATTTACCTAATTTGCATATTCCCCCAAATAGACCACTTCTGCAAATAATATGCGTATAAGCTTAACAATAGTAACTAGGTCCGGCAAGCTAAGTTTGCCGGAGCTTGCCGGACATAGTTACTATTGTTAAGCTTGACGTCCTACGCATAATATTTGCATACATTACAGAAGGGGTCTATTGAGTATATTGGGAACCCGGAAAGTAAAAATGACAAGTTATACCACTTTTCCAAGGTTTTGGGGGGCAACAAGTCCATTTTTTATACTTATTTCCATATAGCACCATGGCAACCTTCTTAAATCCAAAATGGCTGCTTCCCAAATTACACATGTAATGATACACGACTTCATTATTTTGGTTATATTAGAAAGACATTACAATTTTTGGACTCTCAATTATTGAAATTAGCAATTAGAATACTTGAATTACAATGTAGTTGGTTGCCAACAGTAAAAAATTATACTCTCATAAAATAAATGCCGTTAAAGTAGCAAATAGAATTATCTCCTTTAAAATGCCAAAGGCGGCCATCTTGGATTTATGTGGGTCGACAAGGTGATACGTCAAAGTTCCTGCCCCCCAAAACCTTGGAAAAGTGGTATTTCTAGTCTTTTTTACCTTCTGGTTTTACACTATCCACGATTTTACCTGATTTCTGGGAATATGCTAATTGTATGCATTGCTAGAGGTTGCCAAGGCGGCAACCAAGCTGAAGTATCTTTAATACACATTTAGAACATGATTGAACAAAAAAAAACCTGTAATTATTGCTTATTAGAGACTGTAGCCACGGAAAACCAATAATATTCATAAATATGCAAATTAGGAGCAGCCATCTTGGTTTTCAGGGTTTTGCCCATATGGCACTTGCAAACGAGCACCGGAAATGGATTCCTTGCCCCAAAATACCATAGAATATTTGTTTTAAATACTTGTGTACTATTCCTAGATAGAAAATGACCCCTAACCTTAATTCACAATTATGCAAATTAGCTAATTATTTATAATGCAAATTAAACCACTTTCCCCAGCTTCGATTTCTTACGACTTTTAGTATGTTGTTCAGGAGAGTTTCCTGAACAAAATTCCGAAGAAAAATCCCATGTTGCAATTTTGCCGAGGTTACCCATGAATATTTGCTAGATTGACTGGACTACAAGCAGCGCATGGACATTGAGAAGTTAAAGGGGACCACCAGGCAAAGAACAACACATAATTATATGTTTTGGTACCTTTGTGATATCAAATAGATACCCAACATTTTGCAAAGGGTTGTGTAATTCATAAACAAAGCAATTAATTTTAACCACTTACGGAACCACTACTATTTCCTGGTTCCATACAGGCAAACATTTGCGAGTGCGCCAATGCTATTCACGCGTACGTTTAGAGACAATATAATCCCGGGCGAGTCGTTCGCAATTCAGACCGCATGAACGCATGCTTTAGAATGTTGATGCGTTTTTCAATTATATATTTTTTTATGGAAACATTTTTGTGAACTAATTGATGGAATGGAATACTAAAGATGTTACCTTTCATTTATAAGAATATTATTTTTTGGTGGTGGTACCCTTTAAAGTTAGTTAAAGTCCTCCCTGTGCCAATTTTTGCACATAAGGTGGCGCCTAACTCTGATTGATAAGCCCTAGTCCACACCTCTACTAAATGTAGCGAAAGCTACAGAAGGGGGCCAGTCCTCTGGTAACTCGTGTGATTAACTTCCCCTTCTCCATTCTATAAATGCTGAGCGCCTGGCTAGAAGGCAGATGGTACAATTTTTAGAGTCTTTGGTACGACCCAGTCTGGGTTCGAACCAGAGACCTCCCGTGCATGAGGCGGACACTCTAACCACTAAGCCACCATGTTCGGTGGACATTGAGAAGATTATTCACTATTAAAGGCTTTCACCTCCTACCAGGTCCTCATTTATACACCTGGGTAGAGAGCATGTTTGTCATTCAGCAAGAGCTGAATGACAAACGCAGTGGGCAGGGTTTGAACTCTGGATCTCATGATTGGAAAACGTGTACTCTACCAATCTTGCCACATCAACATCCATTATTAGTGCACATGCAATACACAAAATAGAAGGTGTCTAGATAGCTGGAGAACTGCACTTACAACTTGGTATGGGAAAGGAATACAAGTACTTCCACACAATTGCACAGGGAAAAATAACACAATCACACAGTGCTTAACTTTACATTCTTGACTTTATCTATTATATCTTGTGATAAAATTCCAGTAGCAAATATATATGTATAAACTCTTAATTTCTGATTTCATATTAAATAGACTGATGAGATGTCACACATAGAACTATACACTACACAGACAAGTAACAATGTCCAACACAATTTCTATAGAATTATACTGAATGATATGCACATATGAAAATGTCATTATAAAACATAAAGGCTTTCATACATTTACTTGATCTGTATGGTCAAGTTGATATAATCTTACATTACAAGGCAGTCTCTTCATTCAAATGTCATTGTCAGACACCACATCATTAACCCATTGCCTGTATCTAGTAGGCAACAGGTTACAAGTATGAATGTGTGTCCAGTGAAAGCTACATACATGCACATGCACACATTTGAGAAAGAGAAGGGCGCTAAGTCACTTGTTGTACTTTGAAGATAATCATGTTTAAAATTTGGGAGCCTTGTAGAAACCAGATGTACATTAAAAAAAAAAAAAAATTTGATAAATATTCCCAATATTAGTATTGTCTGAAAATTTGACATGACATAGAGAAGGATCCAACCTACAAGACAGCACACAAAACTCAATTTAGCCCAAAATGAACGCCCTTCTCACCCTCACACAACAATGTATTCCATGTAGTAAGGACAATTGTTATTGCCTCAGGGTACTATATCCAGGAGCAAATTTACAGATTGGTTTCTAATGAACAATGGGGCAGGAAATGGAATATTTAACAAGATAATGTGATCATTTCTTACAGAGATTCTGTCCAAGGCAGGAAATCAATGGGAAAAGAACAAATTATTTCAACACCTTGCTTATATTGGTATATACATATATTCATTTAACAAACCAGGCTTTGCACTTACAAAGCATTTTTATAAAGTGATATTATTGTGATGTGTACATATACATTAAAATTGCTTTTACATGTGGTTGAAAAGTACAAACATAAGTTAAATAGACATTTCAATAAGCAATATCTGGTGTTAAGTGTAAACATGTGAAAGTATAATGACGTGTTATCATAATGTTTGATCCAATTTGATAGCTGAACACTAGGCCTCTTAAAATGTCACCGAATGTTCTGCTTCATGGTTTGAATAAAATAAATGTCAATCAGTTTAATTTTTCATGATTATGATACAGATAATTAACACTTTCCTTATTGTAAATTTTGTCACTGAAAATTGTACTAGTAAAATAATTCTGTGATTGTATAGTTTGTGTTGCATACATTATTACAACAGGTACAGAATCGGATTGTACCAACACTATCAGTAGAGTAATTCCCAAATGATGCAAAGCAATTCAATATCAATATTGACTGGCTTTGAGGGGGATATGTCATAAATTGCCTCAACTCAAATCATATTGCCAGAGTCGTAGGCGAGGGCAATGTGGTTCTAGTGAGGGCAATATACATGTATGACATTATTACACATACAGGCCAGTTTTTCAATTCACGTATTTTGTTTCCGTCTAGGGGTTTCTATTTTATAGTGGTCATTATTGTTATGATATTAGTATCGTAACGTTATTTATGCAGCTCTACAAATGTGTATTTGCAAGTCAATATCAGACGATATTACCCCTACATGGAGCTGAATATTCAATCCAGCGCATAAGTGCGCAAATTCTTACGCGTGTATATTAATGACTTATGAATGGATTTGCGCATGTCTAATTATGATGTATGAATACTTTTACGCATCTCTGCTATAATATGTGCAAATTACCCTTTGTGGGTTGAAAACAGTAATTTGAGATTCAATTCAATGCATTGGTCTTCTTCAATGAACAAGACGGATTAAGATGTATGTTTTTGTTTATTTATGTTTTCCTCTGGATAGTATGTATAATAATACTAATACAGGGCGTATCAAAAAAAGCGTTACACTTTTGAAAAATCTGTCAAAATTACGTCCAAACTCGTCTTCGACTCGTACAATATGATCCTAGCGAATGCAATATTTCTGATATGCCACTCAAGGCCAGTCAATATTATATAATTATCTCCTGAAACTAAGAGCCAGTCAATATTGTTATTATTATTATCCACGTCGGACATCTAAAACAAACATGCAATATATCAATTCAAAAAAGGGTACAAATTGTCACAATTCTGGTCTAATCACAATTATTGTCTCGAACTTTGAACACCAAACATACATGATGTTCAAACTTCAAGTTTTAACCAATGGCATCTTCAACCCCATAAAGGACTATTAACGCATATTATAGCAGAGATGCGTTCCTGGATGGGAGACCAGGGAAAATATGAAACAATATTGACCGCTCTTCATAGGCTTTTCTCTGAGATGAAAATATGATAAATATTGCTTACTGAGCCCCGCTGGCATTTGGATGGAGGGAAATATGCCCTGCTCAGATGTCTGATACAGATAATATGCCCTGCTCAGATGTCTGATACAGATAATATGCCCTGCTCAGATGTCTGATACGGATAATATGCCCTGCTCAGATGTCTGATACAGATAATATGCCCTGCTCAGATGTCTGATACGGATAATATGCCCTGCTCAGATGTCTGATACAGATAATATGCCCTGCTCAGATGTCTGATACGGATAATATGCCCTGCTCAGATGTCTGATACAGATAATATGCCCTGCTCAGATGTCTGATACAGATAATATGCCCTGCTCAGATGTCTGATACGGATAATAATGTTCAAATATTTCATGCTGTAGAAAGGACACTTGTACCTTTTATATGTGCCTCGCCATCCGCAGGGGAGCCAGAAGTCGCAAGATGTCGAACCTCAGAAATCACGATTGATTTGAAATTGCATGAAAAAGTGAAAAAAAATATTATTGCCTCATGCATTTCCCTGATATCTGTTCTACCGGTACGCAAAATATCCAGTAAAAATATCCAGTGGAAAGGTATAAATTAAGCACAGTTTTGAAGCATGTTTTTTGCAGGTTTGAAAAGTTTGCGTTCCAAAATTATTTGCCACTAAAAGCGATCGATATTAAGCTCCGCCTCTTAACAACCCCTTTGTGCTAAGTTGGAATCTCGTTAGCCGTCAAGAGCGGCCAACGCACATCGAGATTCTTTAATCCCTATTGACTGCGCGGTCGCTTGCACGGAGATTAGTAATCCAAATGGCCTCCATTGTATAGTGGCCCTATTGAGTTTGACAAAGTATGTTTATGACAATACGACCCCCGGGCATCCCCGCCAAAAGAACGAAAACAAACCCTGTACCAACGGATCCCCCCTCCCCCTTTGGTACCTGGGGTCTCCCCCTCCAAAATGTCTAGCTTCGATACCCCGTTTTACTTTTCACGTATCAACATACTGTTCTTTGTAATAGTTTTTACATTACGCACCAGACGCAAGTTTGCATTCCTAAAATCAAACTGCCAGTCAATACCGATTAATCGAACAATAAACAGAGCCAGAGCGGAATCCCTTTTGTTACCTGAAAGTGCTCGCTATTGTATCATGTGCTCGATGTGTACAGTTTATCGTTCCAAACCCACTTAAATTGTAATTAAATCTGTTCATATCTCTACAATGCATGGATAATATTGAACAGTTTCTGGAGGGAAGGTGTATATCATACATTGAATAAATTGAATAAAGGTTGCTACGACATTCTATTCATGCAATCGGTTCATTTATGGCCTGCTTAAAACACTAATTTCACTTTCGAAATGGATGTAAAGTTTCTTGAGCTATTTTCTCGGCATCTTATTTCCAGACCGTTCAATATTTGCCTTAGAAAAGCGTCAATAACTCCGCGTTGCAGAATCATTATGAGACAAACTTTATATCATATTAAAGCTTAGATATTGCTGAATCGAACTAAATACAAATCCAGAAAATCAACTTTGTCGACTTCTGGTTCTTCTACGTAGGACGGGTCACATATGTGTGTTCAACTTTATATATATTTTATGAAATATAATGACACTAGTGACATAATTATTTAATACAAACACAACAAACCTGTGAAAGAGATAAACATTTAAAATATTATGCATATTGATCAGGTCAATATCAAATATTTTCTTTCCCTATACTATATGTACAGGTTAGCTTTAAATTACAAATATTACAAGTGAAATAATATTTCATACAATGCGACAATAAAGTATGATTCATTGCATAGACACATTGAGTATTTTCATTTTTAACACTCCTACATAATATAATTATGGTATTCAATTACTGATAGTAAGGAAATTCAGACAAAATTTAGTAAAAGTTGTATAGTAAAAAGGAAATTTGGTTAAAAAAATTATTTCTGTGTTTTTTTGGCTAAAAAAAAGTATGAATGATAAAGTAATACAATAATGTATTTACACCAATGTATATACAATTTTTATATCAAGTTGGGCACTTAAGTTTAGTGGGATTTTATATAGCATGTAAAGACTACTCAGATAAACATCTATACTGAGACCTTCATTAAAAAAATGTTTCCATGACGTAATTTTATCGCTTGCTGAAAACCTCTTCTGAGGGCCTGACAAGCGGTGCGAGTTTTCCGTTCTCAAGCCTGCATCCAGGAGATTTTTATCAGTGTTGACACTTTCTTATCACTTGCCCCTCTCTATGTGATAGCACTGGGCCTCGGGGGAGTAAACACAGCTGGGATTGTTGACAGTAGTGACAAAACTGTCAGAAACGGATAAGAATGTGACCCGAGTTGATTACCACGATGGTGGAAATCAAACTAACGACAGAATCACCTAATGAATTTGATCAAACAATAAATTCATCAAAATCTCTGCCTTTCTGAAAATTGACAAAATGTATAATATAAATATTTCATCTTTGAATTAAGAAATACACATTTATAACATAACATAAGGAGAAGTTATTTTTTAAAATCCTGAATGAATTTGAAAGTCAGCAACAAATGTGTGCACCATATGAGCCTACATAAAAAAACATTGTATCAAATATTTTCTTCACAAAAACCACCCTTCTTTATAACAGTTCTTTGGATAATAGCACCAATGTTAATAAAAAAGAAAACAAATGAAAAAATATACAGCTATTTCCATAAAATGAATTAATTTACAAGCAAAGGAACTGCCAAATGAAATGATTTGATCAAGCAGAAGAAGATAACAGCTGCATACTCATTATTCAGGCTACTCAGTATTGAAGGTATTCTTAAAAGTGCACCTGTAAAGTGTCAGATTTTGCCCAAAATGACATTTGAGACTTCAATCCTATACCAAAATCATTGTATGATATGTCCAAATGATGTGTGAAAGTTTCAGTGAAAAAGAACATTGCTTTCCTGGTTAAAAAAGCGAAAATTTGTGTCAGCTTTTACAACGAATTACTGTATAACGTGTATGAGGTTTATGACCGTTAATTAACGCTCTTGAGCTGAATGATTATCAATGATAGATATCGTCATACTAAAGGGGCATTAAAAAAAATCAAACCCTTTTTATTCTTCTCTTACCATGAGCCAAAGAACACGGTAGAATAGAAATGTGGAAGCTCCAAGTAATTTTCGTGGAGTTAGACACTTTACTGGTTTCACTTTAAAGCAATTATGCTACTTTCATTTGTGATATTAAAAAAATTATAAACAATTAACTTATTAATAATTTGTATCAGAGAAGCAATTAAGGTATGTCTGCTCTGCTCAACTTTATATTCACACAAAGGGTTGTTCTTAAGCTCATTTTTAGAGGTCATGATCATGCTACAAAATTTGCATATATTTTGTTATAGAACAAAAACAATTAGAAGGAAATATTTTGTACATATTTTGTCACATTAAGCAGAAATATCTCATTTTAAATCCATCTAATTACGGCTCGTTAGAAGAAGAATAAAGAAAAGCTGAGCACTGCTTTTTCAACGTCGACCATACTCTCGTGTAGTGGCATGTGTACACTCAAGAATTTGAAATAATTGCAGGAATTTTTTTCTTTGTGCCCTATTTCTTCAACAATACAAACTACTTCGGTGCACAAACCATTTCATCATTACTCATTTAGAATACTTCATCATTCATGTATGACAATATCACAAAGTTTCAATTTTACATTAACAAAATTACCTAATACTTGGTGGAAAATTCAGGTCTCCTTGATTTTATTATTAATCTCCAAAATGTACTAAAAACAATTTTTGTTTTCTCCATGAAACATTTGAACCACCCAAAAATGTGATTGTGCAATATGAATGTTACAAAGTGATGTGAATCTTCAAAGTTAACACTACGTGAATGATGTAGCAAACAAACAGGGTCTGGTTCTAACACAAGCAACTGACTGCAAGTAAAGTGGCTGCACCATTTATTGACACATAGCTTGTTTTTTTTAATTTGCCCTTTTTATTTGCCATTTAAGCCCCCTTTTTTTAATTTATACAGGATGTCAATTTCAAGGAGCAGCATATTACTGCACATTCAGTCTATGCAGCCCAATGACCTAACCTGGGAGACTGTCAAAGCATGCAGGCCATTTTTATGAACTAGCCTTAAAATGGCCTTCAATTGGAAATAGTGTTAAGCAGTTAATTTGCTTATCACTGCTTATGAGTATGTAATACATGTGCTATCCATCTGAAAACTAGTGAACAAATATTTGGAAGTGCAAAATATATTCAGACTCAACTTTTTATTACTTTATCTACTCAAATACCTGGTTGGTTATGTCTAAATCCACAATTCTAAACATATATATGTTGATATTGGTATCATATTAAAGCTTGGGAAATTGTGTTTAAAATGATATATCATTCACTCTGATCACTTCACGCTTCACCGAACGCAACCTGATTATTCAAAGTCATGCAAAAACTACCAGTGTCCAAGTTTGTAGTGTTCTTGTTTTGTGAATGGTGGCATCTCTTGTCTGATCTTCGAAGATAACTTCATCATAAATGTCCTATTCAGGGCCCCCTGTCTCCAAACAGTGGGGTAGCTGATGGGAGGAGTGTTGGGGATCCCCTTCCACCTTGATAAACATGAAAAACACTGGCAACCAGCTGGTATTTTGTTTTGATTCACCAAAGGATATTCTTGAAATGTTCTTTTGAAAAACGATAAACAGACACATCCATTCATGATGGAACAAGACAACGGCAAACTTGGACATGGGTAGTGTTTGCAGGACTTTGGATAATAAGGTCGTGTTCGGTGAGGCGTAAACCGATCAAAATGTATCACTTTAAAGGCAATTTCCCAAGCTTTACCAATATCAACATATATATGTTTAGAATTGTGGATTTATTAGCTATTAAAGTCCGGTTTCGTTTATTTTGACTCGCACTGTACCATACACTTTACTGAGATGCATGTTTTAGGAAGCTTTATATCCGAGAGCCCTGTGTAGGTATATAAACAAGAATAGTAGTCAACATAAACTATCTGGCAAGATCAACAGAAATATATCAATCATGGTACACTTGTGCAAAACAATACTGCAGACAGCTGAAGTAAATTTGTATGTAATGAGTAGGAAGAATTTGAGTTATCAGTATTAATTTGTCACAAAATGTCAAAGATTTATATTGAATAGAAATGCAGAGATAGAATAAATTGTTGATTTGAACCCTGTCTACTTACCTGCAATGCATGGCACCCGTTGCACAATGCCTATCATGAATCTAGTATCTTAGTTAAACTTCTACAGACTCGTCTCTGTTGCTTCACTCTTGGACCTTTCTGAGTCTTTGACTGATCCATCCTCTGAATATTCTACTCTTATTGATGTTTCTTCATTAGTAAACACAAGCCTAGAGTCTTTCACATCATCTGCATTAGACAGAGCTAATGAGGAATCTACCATGGATGAATCATTGGATGTCTGTGTGCTAGATTTGATCTTGACATTTGAATCTGATGCGAGAGTCTCGTCTCTCATTTCACTAAATGGTGTAGACGTGTCACTGATTGGGGTGTTGACATCACAGCCAGATGTTGTGCCATCACTGACTGGAGATATGTCTTCAGCAAGGACTGCAGCATCTTGGCCTGATGTAGATGTTGTGTTGATGGAAGACATGGATGATGACAGAGCTGCTTCTTGGCCACTGCAGAGGGAGGGATCCAATAAACACATGCAATGACAATGGCTCAGTTTGCTTCTGGTTATCAACAAGGGCACAGGAAATATTTGTCAAGATTTATACAATATTGCAATGCCACATATCAAATCATTTATCTTGTGTAGCATTGGCAAGCAATTAACAATTTCAATTATGCAAAAATCATACATCCAAAAAGCTGGTGTCTGCAAGCACTCGTGTCTGCAAGCACAAGGTGTGGAAAATCAGCAAGGTATACATGAACTGGTGTAAGACAAACTAGATGGATCTTCGACTGTACGCAGTCAAAATCGATGCCTCTGCCATTGTGCAAATTTTAAAAGCACACTTAGCACAGCCACCTTTGGCCTTTGACCCTTTAAATCTTATCAGTTCATAAGCTCCTCAACATACATACATGTAGCGAGTTTGATGGCAATCTACCAACATATTCTTGAGATATCATGATCAAGAGGTATTTTTACATACATTATGAGCACTGTGACCGTTGACCTCATGAACCCGAAATCTAATCAGTCCAGTCACTCATAAAGATACATATTGTACATGTACAAAATTTGGTAATAATATGTCAACTTGTTCTTGAGATATCGCAATATAATGAGCCCTGTGATCTTTGAACTCATGACTCCCAAATCTTATCACTTCATTGGCTCCTCAACATACATACATGTACATGTACATGTACCAAGCTTGGTGGAAATTTGTCAACTGGTACTTGATATATCGCGATAATGAGAAGGGGACGTACATACGGACGTACAGATGTATGGATGGACGGACAACCCGAAAAAATGCCTCCAGCCACTTTGTTGCGGAGGCATAAAAAAGGGGACAAAGAAATAAAGCAAGCAAGTAGGAGTTTAGTTGGTACTATCCACACCATACAACACAAATGAGAGCAGCATAAGAGCAACAATAAATGCCAAAACAAGTAGATGATGAGCTGTAGTGAGTAGTGAAGTGGGCCTTACCTCTCTGGGTCTGAATCACTGCTGTGTTCTGACCGGTCACTCAGGCAAGCCAGGATATCATTGTGCTGATCATTCCACACTTGGATGCCAGTAGATGTTATCGTAGGCTGTTTCAACAACCTATCCACACTCTCCAACTCAGACTGCTTTGCCTGCAACCACAAATACACAAAATCAAGGCAATTCAGTAAAATTGTATTGATTTACCACTTAAAGGTACACTTGAGTATAGATAATTCCCGAAATGCCCCATGACACTAAATTGGTTGGTTTTAATTCCATTTAAAAGTTAATTGAATAAAACATGTGAAATGAAAATCAGTTCCTTTCGAATGCTCTCATAGTTGTAAAATTTGATTTCAAAATATTTTATTTACAGTATATATCGTCTAGCCAGATGATATCTTGACTTAAAAAAAAAAAAATACATAAAATGCTTATACACTTCTTTCAAAACAATTCAAAAGAGATTTTTAAATAGTTGTTGATGATATCTCTATTTAATCATTATTTTAACAAAACATCACATACACAATTTTGTATGAAAAATGGTTGAAACCAATGATTTTTTAGTTGTAACGGCTATTTTTTACTTAGTCGTTTGTAATTCCTATACCTTTCGACCATGGTGGAGTTTATAACTATTCGTTTGTACTGTAATGGTGCAGGTTTTGGTTAATAAAATTAAGTTTGACCAAAACTCAACTATCCCTTTAATTCATACTTCTAGTAATATGTGACCTGCTATAGCAAAACCTGGCACTGGTCGGTAATTCATGTTTTGAAGAAATGGGCATTTTACGTTCACACAAATTGTGTATAAGACCTACATGTACGATTGTAAAATTGTAACAATCATATCTTTGCCAATTAGTTAGAACAAAGCATCAAATGAAAGCTTGTGATGATGCCTTTCTAATGGTGTGAAAATCTACATTTTTATTTTTACCGACAAGTACCGGGTTTTGTTATAGCCAGTCACATATAGTGATTATCATATAATTATAAATGATCCATTAACTTTGCACAATTTCAACTAAAATCACTTGGAGCTTTCCCACTTCCCTTATACCTTGTTGTTTGGCGTATGGTAACAGAAGAATGTAATGAGTTTTGATTTTCCAAATGCCTCCACAATCATGGATGTATTTAAGATTGAATTTGAGAGCGTTTATAGACGGTTTCCAACCATAATCAAGAGTATCTGAATTTGGATACTCAATCGTTCATAGTATCTGAATTCTGGGCCCCATTTCATGAAAGGGTCTTATCTAAAGACTGTCCTAACTGTGACTATGACTGAATTACATACATTATGTACGTCCCTTTATTCAGTTAAAAAATAGTCAAGCGACAGTTAAGATGGTCTTTAGATAAGAAACGGGGCCCACGTTCTTAACGCGAACGATAAAATCAGACATTAATTTTCTCTGTTTTCACTAGGTAGGCCTAAACTTTATAAATTCTTTTTGTATGAAATTCTCACATATCATTCTCAAGAATCTTAAAATGAAATTGGTATATGATTGAAGTCTCAAATATTTCTTTTGGGGAAATATATAACCTACCCCCCCCCCCCCCCCCCCCAAAAAAAAAGGATATAAAATGGATCACCTTTAATCATATTGAAAGATTCCTTCAGCAATAAGAGAAAGCTAGTAAACTGCATTTCAAGGTTCATGTATGTCTTTTAATTAAATTTGATTATGCATTCACTCAACCAGTGCTTTGAGAAGAAGTCAAGTTCCTCACTAGTGCTATCCACAGACACCTCTTGGAAGTCTGTGACTGGATGTTAAATGATGGACAAAGAAATATAACTAGGGGTAATGAGCATAAGCATAATCATTACAGAGCACGAAAAGGAATTTGCAGTTAACCTAACATCAAGGACATATTATTCTAGCATCTGCTAAGACTGTTTTGTGCAACTTGGTCTCTACAATGAGTTTCTTGAGAAGCAGTCTGTTTTGTGCAACTTGGTCTCTACTATCAGTTTCTTGAGAACAAGTCTGTTTTGTGCAACTTGGTCCCTACATTGAGTTTCCTGAGAAGAATAAGTCTGTTTTGTGAAACTTGGTCCCTACATTGAGTTTCTTGAGAAGAACAAGTCTGTTTTGTGCAACTTGGTCCCTACATTGAGTTTCCTGAGAAGATTAAGCCTGTTTTGTTCAACTTGGTCCCTACCTTGAGTTTCCTGAGAAGAATAAGTCTGTTTTGTGAAACTTGGTCCCAACCTTGAGTTTACTGATAAGAATAAGTCTGTTTTGTGCGACTTGGTCCCTACTTGAGTTTACTGAGAAGAATAAGTCTCTATTTTGTGCAACTAAGACCCTACCTTGAGTTTCCTGAGAAGCATGTTCTTTTCATATGACTTCTGAGCCTTGGGAGTCATGTTCTGTTTGGGTATCCTTAGACTCGGTCTCTCCTTCTTCTTGACTCTGAAGCTGGTCCCGCGTTCGAGCCCAGTCACTGTCACATTGTTGATCTTCTTCCACTCCTCTACAAACTCATCAGCGCTGGACTCTGTAGGAATGGTAATCAATTTGGTTTCAATTGATAGGGATAATACAGGATTAAGGTAATCATACCAAGGATAAAAAGTGTACTCAAGGGGAGAATATAGAGTTTTCCAGGAATAAATATTGTGTTTGAATTCTTGGATAAGTGTAGGCTATTGAGACTAATATGTTGAGATTTGCTGTAACTAAATCATTAACTATTAAGGTCAAATCAATATCACAATTAACCATATTATTTGGAATAATATTATTTCAAACTTTAACATAAGGCATAAGGCATAATGAGATACATTGGCAGAACTCACAACAATTGCACATCTTTACCCAGGATAAAAAAGAGCGAATTTCCAGTATTCAAGCGGTTAAACCCTTCATTGAAACGTCAACAAACATTTTGTCTGGGTATCACTAGCCAGTGATATTTGCATTGATAATAACAAAAGACAAACAAATCTTCAGTTGCACATAGCAACCGTCTAGAGCTTGTGTGAAAGGGATTGACCATAACTAATAATTGATGTCCATTTGATCCTGATCTAACATGTCCCACTAATGAGAATTTGGGCCAATCAGTTCCACTCCAGGGCAACAGTTTGAGTGATCTCAAAAGTCAAATCTTTACTGTTATATCTGTATATGAATTGAAATTTATGAAAAAACAGTGAATGAAGACAAACAAAACCATCTACAGTATTTGCTATATTTGTAGTAAAAAGGCAATATTTCCTTTCTTGCCTACATAATACAAAATTATGAAAACATAATTCCTGCCTCTTTTTAGTCCTGAGCATACTAAAGTGACTTTCTTCTTGAAACCCAAACAAAATGATATATAAAACATTACTGAATATAAGACTTTATGTGCTGCCTCCACTTTTAAGATGACAAAAATGCATGTAAATATGGAAATAATACAATGTTATTGTTTGACCAGAACAAAGCCCAAGAGCTATAGTCTAGGATGACCAACACCAGGAAAACTGCAAGGCACACTTACAGGCAAACAGACAATATGAGACCAACATCAACAAGAGTTTAGAACCAACACCATCAAACAAACCAATGCTGAAACCAAATGTTATCTGCCACTTGTCACACTATTCTAATGTATGACTGCAACATGATGACAAATTAGAAATGGGTCTTGACTGTATTACAAAGAGCTGGGAGTCGTAAGTTGCTCATTCAATGCAAGCAGACAAAAAACTTGTCGATGTAACTCAATTAAAAATATCTTTAATAGCCCAAACTCATCTGCTCACCATGAAATTTTCACTAACCCGCTTTCAAGCATAGAAAAGATGATACACAAATCACCCGTCAAATTCATATTTTGCACATGACAATGAAGTTACAATTATTGAATTAGACTTATTGATTTGCTGGTTCTATTGCATGATTTGTTTGCTGTTTTCCCATGTCTGCATTGTTCCACAATATCTTGCATCATTGAATAACTTGAATTATACAGAAATAGTAAACCAAAATAAATTATTTTGTAGGGCTAAATGTAACGCTACACAAAAATAATGAAATGTATGCTTTTATCACCAACCATGAGAAAGCATATCTTCTTATTAACATGGGATGATAAACATTTGGCCACAAAGCCGCCTATCAATTAATTTATTTGAAATTGAGGACAAAATGTTTGGTAAAAGAACAATATCGCAGATGGTTGTAATTTTAAATGTTCATCAGCATATTATATGCAAAGCACACGCAAACCACACCGCGCATGGTAAATCAGCTGGCCGATCGGCTAGCTAGAAGACTCAAGCCAGGGAGGCCGGGGCAGAACAAGCTGTGAACTTTTCGCCCAATTTCATCGCATGGTATTTTCCATATTTTTCTGCATTTTACGATATAATGGTTCATATTTAACCACATAAACCCCTTTTTCTACTATTTCAACCATGTTGATCAATTTGTTTGGTCAATGTGGATTTCTGTAATTTTCCCAATACTGCTTTAAGTGTTTTTTTGTAACTGCATTTTATTTTATAAATATTAGTTACTGAAAAGTATTAATACTGAATTTTAAAGAAGAAAAACAGATCCTTTGTGGAAGTTTGAATAATGCATTAAAAAATAAATATCAAATACAATTAAACAAGAATTAGCACAGAATGTCTATTTCCCTTGTATTTTGTGTTCCAAAGATGTTAATGCACTGGAGAAGCCCATGAATACTACTAGATTCGTGAGTGAACCTGGTCCCAGGATAAAGTCAGAAGAAGAATAATCAATGAGTATTCCTCACCAGCCTGCTCTGTGCTTCCTCTTTGTTTGGTCTGTTCTTGGCATTCTAATTGCTCTAGCTCATCCTTGAGAGTCTCTACATGCTGGACCTTCTCCCGCCTCCTGCTCCCTTCTCCTCCTCCCTTTACAAGGATCCTAGTCAAAGTCTTCATGAAGGAGTCAGACCAGCCTATAGCCTGGTTACTCTTATCCTGGTTACCATGACTACCAGTAGCCCGGCTCTGATCCTGGCTATCATGACTACCAGTAACCAGTACCCCTCTAGCCTTACCAGGGCTACCATGACTACCAGTAGCCAGGCTTTGATCCTGGATACCATGACTACCAGTAGCCCGGCTCTGATCCTGGCTATCATGACTACCAGTAACCAGTACCCCTCTAGCCTTACCAGGGCTACCATGACTACCAGTAGCCAGGCTTTGATCCTGGATACCATGACTACCAGTAGCCAGGCTCTGATCCTGGATTCCATGACTACCAGTAGCCAGACTCTGATCCTGGATTCCATGACTACCAGTAGCCAGACTCTGATCCTGGTTACCATGACTTATAAGGCTATGACAGGGGCTGGAGACACAGCTAGAGTAACTGATAGGGGTTAGGGTCATGTCACATGTAGGGGTAGGGACATAAGAGGAAGGGTTTGAAATATGGTACACAGCAGGTTGTGAAGTGGGGCTTGGGAGTGGACTAGAGCCTGAATGGGGATCTTCAATGGGTCCAGGGGTAGGAACAGGACTACTTAATTGGCTACCAATATAATGAGTGACAGGATCCAAGTCATACTGTCCCTGCCTTTTATCTCTGTACAATCTGCCAATCGGAGTATCAGTGAATAGTGTGCTGACTGTGACCTTTCCCTCACGTCTGCGAGCTTTACCTTCAATCCTGGCCAGTGCAAGGGCAGCATCCGTAGATGTAATGCTTCCAGCTTGACTGCCCGGTAGGCTGCCCGGTAGGCTGCCCGGTAGGCTCGCAGTGCTTGTTGATGAAGAGTCTGTGTTGCTGATTGACTGTGAGTCTGGGGAGGTCTGTGTGATGTCAAAGTTCCCTGTTCTACTGTTGTCATCGTCTGTGCTCTCACTATGATAGCCTCCAGTTTCCGCTGAAATCATGATTTTTATTCAAAGAATAATGAATTGTCAGTGATGGCTAAAAAACATTTCATAAATCACCTCACCATGGTTGTATAAAAATGGGTTGAAAGTATTGTACTTAGATGAAAAATACTATTGATATGGTTAAACAAAACTTGCAAATGTTTGCGAATAAGCTGATATACAGAGTGAATAAAAAAAGGTAATTAAGTTCATAGGTCAATCATTTAAAAATTATACATTTTCATAGATGCATAGATACATAGATGTAAAGAGTTAACTATGCAGCTTTAATATGATACATGTACCTTTCCTGCATTAGCAATGTCACACATCGCCGAGTTCTAGGTTGTTGAAGGTGGCAAGAGCAAAACCCACTTTTTGCAAGTTTTGGCTAATGAATGAATTCTTGAAAATAAAAAAAAGTGTGAACATACATAATTTAAAAATAATTGACCTTTGTACTTTAATTACCCTTTGTTGATATGCTCTGTATATACATTAACACATTATTCTAAATTTAAAAAAGAAGTGACCAACCATAAATATTTTTTACAAATAAATGAAAAAGAGCAATTAAAAATGGGATTCCAGGAATGGAACCCGATGACCTCTGGATTACAGAATTCTGCAACTCTTTACACAATGTCCTTCCTCAAAACCAATTTCGCAATAAACTTACCACTTTCAAAAGATCTTAAATCCTTCTCTTTTTGCTTGAGAAACTGGAAGAAGCTATGTTTTTTTACCCTACTGCCCATTATTCCAATATTGAGGTAAAGAACTCTGGTTACCACTGTAAACGTATTAGTTGTAGTCAAATCACATAGAACAGAAAAATAAGTGTTTTTTATATCCAATTAGTAAGCTGCATACATGTATGAGTCATCCACTCACTTACAGTGTACCTACATGTACATCATACCAGCATAATTATTTCTTATAGCTCAGTCAACAGAGGGCAACAGACATATTATACAATTATTGACTGCTATGAGGGGCATATTGTAATTACAGAGGGCAACAGGGAAGAAAGACATAGTATACAATTATTGACTGCTATGAGGGGCATATTGTAATTACAGAGGGCAACAGGGAAGTAAGACATAGTATACAATTATTGACTGCTATGAGGGGCATATTGTAATTACAGAGGGCAACAGGGAAGTAAGACATTATACAATTATTGACTGCTATGAGGGGCATATTGTAATTACAGAGGGCAACAGGGAAGTAAGACATAGTATACAATTATTGACTGCTATGAGGGGCATATTGTAATTACAGAGGGCAACAGGGAAGTAAGACATATGATACAATTATTGACTGCTATGAGGGGCATATTGTAATTACAGAGGGCAACAGGGAAGAAAGACATAGTATACAATTATTGACTGCTATGAGGGGCATATTGTAATTACAGAGGGCAACAGGGAAGTAAGACATATTATACAATTATTGACTGCTATGAGGGGCATATTGTAATTACAGAGGGCAACAGGAAAGTAAGACATTATACAATTATTGACTGCTATGAGGGGCATATTGTAATTACGGAGGGCAACAGGGAAGACAGACATATGATACAATTATTGACTGCTATGAGGGGCATATTGTAATTACAGAGGGCAACAGGGAAGTAAGACATTATACAATTATTGACTGCTATGAGGGGCATATTGTAATTACAGAGGGCAACAGGGAAGTAAGACATTATACAATTATTGACTGCTATGAGGGGCATATTGTAATTACAGAGGGCAACAGGGAAGTAAGACATTATACAATTATTGACTGCTATGAGGGGCACATCGTAATTATAGGTGATCAAACCATGATACAAGGCACTTGCACCAAGGATCATATCATGGTTTTGCAAAAATATCACTATGCCCACTGAAATCAAACTTGTGCTGGAATATTGACTTTCATGCTTCCGTTTTTAATCTATCCTGATAGATAATAGGATTCTCAAAATGAAGTATAGAATATACCTACATGTATCTGTGTTCCAACAAATCTACATTATACAGCAAACTAATGGGCTTTTTGAAATAGTCAATAAAATAACGAGCTGGTATAGAAATGACCGATTGCCCAAAGCGCTATCCGCTTGAAAGGCCCCCTGAACTTTTGGTACATTTTTATTGGACCTCGATGGAACAGCTGTATTTTGGTGCATGATTGCTGAATTGATCTACTGTGTGCAATTCTCATAGGTACATGCTAAATTTTTTTATTACATGTTCATACAGAATTATATGTGTCAAAAGACAGCAATGTGATGACAACTTTCCCCATAAATTAGCAATAATTAGTGAACAGATTTGTGTAAAACAGGCATTATAAATGTGTATTAGAGCGCCATAATCGGATATTGTATTACCCCTTTTTTGATAATAATTATTTAGTACAAATGTTTTCAAACGGTAAATTTTAATACCTTTGGTAAAGATAACTATCTCATTTCAGTGATACAAGCAGAATCTACATGTTTAGTATGAATGATCAACCAGTCTAAAATATAAGGTGAACAGTTGGACAATTTTAGTTTTATTGTATTCAAAATGTCCACTAAATGTCATACAAATTTGTTCTGCACATGGGGATAATGCCAAAGTAGTTAGCCTTGATCCTGGTATGTATCACACTATGTTTGAATTGAGAATGTTGTTAATTGAGTAACTTACATGTACGCAGTAGGCCTTGCTCTATTTGCTTTTGCAGGTTTTCTGTGATGATACGGGATTGTCTCATCTTGGATTCATCCTTGTACATGATGGACGCTAGCTGCAACTTCTCCACCCAGTTCTTGAGGTCATCTGTGTTATTGGCTTTCAGACAAATATCCTTGATTCCCTCATGGGTGATCTTGAAAGCACTGGGGAAGGAAAAAGTACATGTATGCTGCTAGGAAACCTTCACAGAAAAACACTTCACTATGGTTCAGTTCAACTGATTATAGTCAGTATTTTTGTGAATACTCCTCAAAATCATCAACAATAGATGCTTCTTGTCATTGAATTCTACTAAGAGCGAATTGATGAGCTTCACTAAACAGTATTGGGAAAGCTACGGAAAATTGTCTATATTGGCCAAACTTATTGATCAATATTGTTTAAATAACTATTAAAAGGGGCTTGTGTGGTAAAATCTGAACCTAAGTATTTTTAAATGCAGAAATATCAGTTGAAACTTCCCTGCATGCCCCCCGGCACGCCACTTATTTTTGGCCTAAATTCACCGCCCATTTGCCACTCATCACTAGGCTGGGTATTGGTAGCCATACGGTAAACAAGCCTGCATGCCGTATGCATACAGCATACAGGCTGTTGAATTGAATCTATGGTATTGCAATTTTTTATTCTGAACATTTTATTGCTCAGATAGTCTATTCAAAGCAGTTTTTGTCCAAATCTTTACATTAACCGATAAGTTATGATATATTCTTTCACATGGTAGGTCATAAAAGTGCTATTTTTTCATTTTTTTTGTGTGTGGGGCATTTCCCCTGAACTGTTATTTGGCTTTAAATGAATAAATGCAACTACGCATGCGCATCTAAAGAATATACCATGGAATATTCAACTACATCACAATGACATTGCACACTAATTAATAGTAGAGTTGCAGAATACATAGTAATAACCAATAACAATAATGCATGCAAAAAGACAACACAAGAATGTAACAAAAATAAATGTTTTATTCCATCAAAAAGGTGGCCTGTTTGTATAATTGTAGTTTTTATCGATTACAAATATATGTAATAATCAGTAGTAATAGTCTAGTTTAGAAATAATTATAAAGTCTATCCCAATGATACAGACACATTTCCATATGGGAGAAAGAATATTGATCTTATATTGCTTGGCTTTGAGTGGTATATTAGCTATCTTGTATTTAAGCTGAAATTATATTGCATTAGTCAAAGATGAGTGTATGATCCTTACTCATGCAATAGATATGATATATCACAAAAGAACAAACTAGTCAATATTAATATCATTACACATACATTTTGTATATATAATTTTAAGAGGAAGGTTTATAATTAAATTATTAATCAAAGACATTTTAAAATTGTAAAGCATCAATTAAGAAAAAGGAATCATTATGCTTTAATCAAATTTGAGTTTCAGAACCTTCATGCTGGTTTATTTAAAAAATATATATTATCCATATTTCATTTGTTCATTTGCTGGCATCAATACTGCCATAATTTCAACTCTATGCACTCAAGGAAAGTGATGATTTTGCTGTCTCGCTGACACCAATAAAATATTCTGAAAAAATCCCAACAATTATGCTGTTGAAATAGACATCACTGGCACATATATGCAGGAATGTCCTTTGTTGAGGGGTGCATTATTAAACCCCCCCCCCCCCCAGTTCATTGTTTGGTGCTTAGTAGGCTTGGGCGTGAGAACCGATTACCCGATTCTACTCGACTCCAGAAATGGGAATCGGCCCTCGATTCTTGAATAGCCTAGAACCGAGTAACCGATTCTGTGTCTATTGACTCGCGATAGAAGGGGAGAGTCGGCTCTAATCCCGACTCTCCTCGGTCATAATCGGAATAGACGCAAACTATATAGCGCGGCCCAGCATCATTTACTTATTGAACGCATGAAACCGCCGTGTCTCACGCACAGACACTCTCCTCGTCTCTCGCACACTGCACAGACAGTCTTTCCTCGTCTCTCCCGTATTAAATAATTTTAAGAAAACAACGGTGGCGCGCGCGCCAATAGACTAGACGTGTACATGTACTTCAGTACATGTGCGCTATCGGCCATGCCCAATAGAAGTATGACTCACAGAACATACGAGCATGTACGTTCGTGTATGCAGCATAGCATTGCAAGCGAAGCAAAACTCCGCATGCAATGCTCGCGCTGGCTCCGATATGGATATATACATGGTGGCTGTTTATGCTGTTTATGTCACTGTTTGCGTTGTTACTTGTTACTTGTTACTTGCAATTGTACCTGCCTTACGCGGTATAGCGCTACTAGAAACCATCACCATTGTACTAATGGTTATCTCTCGCTCGGAACCGATGTACTTCCCATGTACACAGAGGGTATGATTGTGTGATTTTGCAGGTATGAATTATGTGTACGATCTGAGAACCGATTCCGCTCAGAAGTGAGACATGGGTATGGAACCGGAATCGACTCCAAGCTGGGGCAGAACCGCCCAAGCCTAGTGCTTAGCCACAGGGAGTAAAAGCTATACAATGCAACTACCATAAATACTTTGTGTGGGTTAAGTTGGTGTGATGCAGGACTAGATTGTCTACTTACTATCTATTGGAGTCTGGTGATACCACAACCTGACAGCCTGGCAGACACACCACTCCTTTGGCCTTCTCCGACTGAAACAAATCAACAACAAAATAGAGCACTACAACGATGATTGTTTTACTTACAAATAAGACCTTTAAAAATAAGACACATGCTGTCCTCCTTTTGCAAGCTCATATTCAAAAGTTGTGGGAATATGGTATTATACAAAAGAAAATACCATTTAAGAGCTAGTATGAGAAGATTCAAACTCGATCATACATTTTAGTGGAATTATATTGATTTTTAAAGCTTGAAATAATAAACCGTTGTTGTGACCGTTTAATACGTCCAGCAACAGCAGACCCTTCATTGTATGTTGTGTTTGTACTTGATGTTCCCACACCAAACACTACATTTAGTTTGGTATAGCACTCTCAAGGTGATTAAAGGGATCTATTAACATTGTCAAAATCCACATAGCTTTCTTACAACTCTACCAGTTCTCACATACTCACATCAAATTTCAAAAAACATTGTGCGTAACCCTAGTCTCTTTGGCCTGTCACAAGTCAATATCCTTTGTAAATAAGCAATCCCAACTGAATCAACTTAATTTAAAGAATGTTCATTAAGAATGTATATTCACCATTGCATAATTGGCAGGCGAAATAGGATACTTTCTGGCGAAAATATTGTTGAAATTTAACAAAAATTTAAACCCAGCATTGTATCAAAAATTTGCTTGAGAACAAAAATTAGTAACCCAAATTGCTGATCTTGGTATCATTTTTCTTGATAACAAAATTATCTATCAGGTTGTAGAAAGTATGCTGTTTTTTCTGGGCCACCCTACATGTATATACATGAATAAATGACATGCATACTAAACCCCTCAAAAAAAGTTCGGAAACTCAACTTTGATCGATTGTATCACTTTTATTGTCAAATTGTATTATTTCCTTTTAGTGTCATTGCAATGCATGATGATTTCCCTTTGAAATGGTACATTATTTGTCATTCATTTCAAATCAGGGAATACGCAGTGCGTTTCAGAATGGAGGACGGTCAGAAGTCAAATATCGCAAAACGGGCCGAAAGTATTCAGTTGGGAAATTTGACTCTTGTGCCGTATTTTTTAATGTTCAAGTTGTATCAAAGATTGTAGCGTGTTCAAATGATTTAAACTTGATTTAAATTTGGTATCATTTTAAATCCCATGTGTCTATCTTTTCAATACGGTTATGTCCGTAACAATTTTATTAACAGGTTAAGTATGGTACAGCTGAACATGGGGAGGGCTGAAAGGGAAATGTTGCAAAATGCATTTCTTTTTGTGAAATTGAAGGCGTTGCATCGAAAAACGACTATTGGAGGGATGTTTTAGGGTTTTAAATTGCATAATCATCAGTAAATTTAGTATCATGTGAAAGCGTGTTTATTTTTCTTTAAGATCATGTCTCACCCGTAATAATTATGCTATTGGGGTGTGTGCAGTAAAACCGGATATGGGGGTCTATAAATGCTATGAATTTAAGACCATGGCTTCTTGTTTCAAGATTCCGGTAAGATATTGTTGTATTAATCATAACTCTATCATCATTACGTTTTTTACGGAAAGCTCGTTAATTTACCTTTAATATGATGTCTCATTTGCAATGATTATGCTGAATGTGAGTGTGTAATACAGGGAACTCACAAACTTGATGTATTGAAAATGCTACATATTTCTCTAAACCTACGCAAACTGGCCAGAACTGGCATATTAGCGCCCTCTTCGACCGTGTAGGTATGCCCTTATTACCACGTATCAAACGGTAGAAAGTCGACCTAGCAACGTGTCATTTTGAGCCCCATACATTTAGAGGTACTACACACACCTCAAGCACATAACCACTATGAATGGGGCATTATTTCATTGACAAATTAACACGCTTTAACATAATGTTGAATTTCATAATGATTATGTAAAGTAAAGTACTAAGATATCCCCACAAAAGTCGTTTTTGGATGCAACGCCTTCAATTTCACACAATCAAATGCATTTTGCTTACATTTTGCTGTCGATCCTCCCAGATATTCACCTTAATTGTACCTACCCGGCTTTCATAATTATTCCAAGTGAGGTGTCATTGGAAAGATAATTAAACAGGCTTTTGTCTGATACCATATTCAACAGTATGTCTTCATTGACAAGATATTCATCGTCGAAAGAATTTGAACTTGAGAAAGACTGTGATATGGGTATCAGACCTTCCAACTGAAGTTTGTTGGCGCATTTTGTGACATTTCACTTCTGACTTTCCCCCATTCTCAAGTATACTGCGCATACCTCGTGCTCGTGATGCTTACGAATTTGGTATCATTTTTAAGAGGTATACACACCCTTTCAAGTGATACCAAATATAACCATTATGATTTCTTAATAAAATAGATATAATCGATCAAACTTGAGTTTCCGAACTTTTTTTGAGGGGTTTATTTGGAGAACTCACCAAGTCTTCTGTTGCTTAACTCCCAAGGACATGAATCAAGGCTCTAGTTTGCTAATAAAATACCAAGTTTCAATTTGATCTGTCAACCAGTTCTTAAAGGGATAGTTGAGTTTTGGTATAGAGGGCGCTACACAAAATATTTTTGTGTGAGATAATGAAAAACTGAGTGTCAAATTAAAAAGAGCATACAATTTTAATAACAGAATAAACTTTATTTGATAAAAATCGGTTCAGAAATGGCTGAGATATCCATAAACATAACCATTTGTAATAAATTTGATAATTCGATAATTCAATCATTTTGAACCAGGCGTTAAATTTTTGTTTAAATGCTTCCTTTTTTCAAAAATTTACAAAATTGGTTTTGAGATAGTTGTTGATTATCTCTCTATCTAATCACTATTTCAACAAAACATCACATGCACAATATTTTATTTTAAATGGTTGAATCCGATGATTGTTTAGAAAGCGCCCTCTTGAGTTTTAACGGCTCTTTTTGAATGATAACAGGCTTTTCACTTAGTAATTTGTAATTTTTGTATTCCTTTCGAGCATGGTGGAGTTATAACTATCAGTTTGTAATGTAATGGTGCAGGTTTTGCTTACTAAAATTCAGTTTGACCAAAACTGTACCGGAACTCAATTATCCCTTTAAAGGGGTAGTTCAGATTTGGTATAGAGGGCGCTGCACAATTTGTTTGTGTGTGATAAAGAAAAACTGAGTGTAAAATGTGAAAGATCATACAATTTTAATGACAGAATAAACTTTATTTGATCAAAATCGGTTCAGAAACGGCAGAAATATCAATAAATATGTCCAATCGAATCAATCTGGGGCCCAGATTTATTCAATGATTTTTTTAATTTTGTAAAAATGCTTACAATTTTTCAAAATTTTTCAAAAGAGGTTTTTAAATTGTTGTTGATGATCTCTCTATTTAATCATTATTTCAACAAACCATCACAAGCATATTTTTTTATGAAAAATGGTTGAAAACAAAGCTTTATTTATAGAGAGCACCCTCTTGTGTTTTAATGGCTCTTTTTTAATGATAACAGGCTTTTTACTTAAGTCGTTTGTAATTTTCTATACCTTTAGAGCATGGTGGAGTTATAACTATTAGTCTGTAATGTTATTTTGCAGGTTTTTAGTTACTAAAGCTCAGCCTGACCCAAACTGTACTACCCCTTTAAGATATTGCGAGAACAATAAACAGGAAAGACGGACGGACAGCCGACTGACAGACAGACGGACGGACAACCCGAAAACATAATGCCTCCGGCTACTTCATTGCCAGAGGCATAAAAATACTCCAATTGAAGGAAGTCTTACCCTTTTATCCTTGTAGTAGTAGAGGACAAACTCCTTGAGCACAAACCACATCTTGGCCCATTTGGAGCCAATGGTTCTGTGTTCCATCTTCTTGTAGAGAAAGCCATTACACTCCCCTGGGCCTAGGTCCATACATGACACTCCTCGTGTTATCTGGATCTTAGGTCTGCTCTTCTTCTTGGGCCGCAGTTTAACCTTGAAAGCAGAACAATAACAATCACTGCTCAAGCACAGACTAGCAATCACAAACAATCTTTGAATGTTCAATAAAATTAACACAATCAACAACATGCATACCCCCAGAAAATTATAAACTTGTAGTACACTTTCAAAATAACAATGTCATCTTTAGATAAATATAACAGTACGAACATGTAATCAGAGAATCTGTAAGAAACATATTATAAAGAATACTTTCTACAAGCTAAGTGATGTAATCATATTTCATATCTGCGTGAGTGTGTGGGTACCTGTCTATATGTTAAAAGTTTGTAGGTCTTTTTTATTGGTTCAAATGTTGCTTTTAGCAAATACTACCGAATAAGATAACTTACCCCAATGTTAGAATCTGTAGAGTCCACTGAGTTTGTGGATAGCTCTGATGCCACTGAGGGACTGTATGTAATATGCATGCCAGACTTCTTGGATCTGCCAGGACTGCCAATCAAAACATAAACAAAATCATTATTAGTATCACAACATGCAAAATGAAGGGAACTTAAATTGATCCATTAAATTTGTCAAATTAAAGGTACACTTGAGTATTGGTACTTCCCCCCAAACAAAAATGTAAGGGTTTTGGTTGGTTTTAATTCCATTTGAAAGTTCATTGAATAAAACATGTGAAATGAGAATCATTCCCTTTCAAATGCTTTCATAGTTGTACAATTTGATTTCAAAATATTTTATATATACTTGTATATCGTTTAGCCAGGCGTTTTTAAAAAGTTGTTGATGATATCTCTATTTAATCATTGTTTTAACAAAACATCAGATGCACAATTTTGTATGAAAAATGGTCGAGACCTGAGTTTTTAGAGAGCGCCCTCTTGAGTTTTAACGGCTATTTTTGAATAATAACAGGCTTTTTACTTAGTTGTTTGTAATTGTGTATAGCTTTCGAGCATGGTGGAGTTATAATTATTAGTTTGTAATGTAATGGTGCAGAGATGTGACAAGACCATTCATTCAACCTTAAACATTCATTCACATTAATAGACCAAGGCCCCACATTATTTGTTTTTACAATGCTATAGTGAATGATGGAACATATTAATGAATAATATAAATCATACTCAAATAGAGGAAAAACAGCACTATGTCATGGAAAAACATACTCTTAGGTTAACTTATGAACAGGTCCATGCACACACTTCTTCTGAACATTTCGTTTGTATTTAATTTACTCCAAAAATAATGATAATCATAATGTGTGTACATAACTCATTAAAAGAATCTTGCAAAATTATTAAAACCAACTATTTACAATTCAAAGATACAGTTGCGGTGCCACTTCCCTTCACTGATCAAATGTCTCACATACGCACGCAAGCACACACACACACACACACACACACACACACACACACAAAGAAAAAAAGGACCCACCCATCTACTTCATGAGGTCCTGGGAGATCGAGGTGAACAAAGTCATCATCATTCTCCTCCCCTAACTCAGTGACCAGCACCAGTAGTTCTTGGACTGCACTAGGCACCTGTGCATCCTCATTATTGTTTGTGTTCTCCACCTCTCCCTCATCTCGCTCACTGCTCTGTAAACCGTGATCTCTAACGGAAGCACCGCTCCCCTGCACCGGCTTGTCAATATTCTTCCTGCTGCTATGGCGACTACCACCTATGACTTGGTCCTCAAAGCTGACAGTGACTTTCCTGGTAGGGGGAGGTGGTGGCGCTGAGCTGACCTTGTCTGTAGTTTGGGGCTGGATTCTCTCTTCTGCCTTGTCTACTAGCAAGTCATTGTTGGTGTTTGGTGTGGGTTCAGTATCCCATATTTGTCCATTGACCTTCCTCTTAGGGAACTCCATGTCATCGGGTAAGGGCAAGATCTTCGCTGGCTTGCTGGTGTCGCTGCCAAGAGTCTTGTCCAAGTCTGGGGATATACAACACAATTTGGAACATGTTACATGCAATGTGAGTACGATTCCTAATCATACATGTATTTCATACAGCATGTTAATTCATCAGTTCCACTTATACAATCATGTAATATAATTATGAAATTCATGGTACACATCTGTGATCTGCGCTATACTGTGTTAGACACAAAAGATGTATTTCTAAAGATATCTATTATATTGGGAATCAAACCTGTTACCTCCAGATTACTAGACCGGTGCTCTACACAAAGCTCTTGTACTGTAGTACTTCCCATGAAAGCCTTTTCAATGCTTGTGCTAGTCAGAAGCTACATGTATATCAGACAACAACCCAAAGGATAACAATCAACTTAGGGGTAAGGGCAAGGGATCAACCAAATTAATACAAACTTTTTTGTATTATGCAATACATTTTTGAATTAGTTAGGACAGGGTTATGGTTTATTTCATATTAAACCATATATGGTGAATGAATGTGAACATACTGTTGACTAACCTTTGATATGATCGAGATCTGATGGCAGTGATCGGGGGCGGTAGAGTCGTGCAAGCTTGTTTCTCCTAGCCAAAGCAATGCCAGGCACCATGGTAGGTCGTCTGCTGAAAGGGTAAGCTGTGGGGCGCTTGAAGGAAGTGTGTATGCAGGGAGAATCCAGGGGGGAATCTGGCATACAAGGAGTATCTGGCGGCCTGTATAGCGACACAAAGCAACAGTATGAATGTTTCATTCAGTCATTCAATAATCTTGATGGAATAATTCATATTATATCCTACATGAATGAAATCCTGTTCAGTGATTGGTCTACATAGCGTCATGTGACCAAACATAGTAATGCCCATGGAGAAAAATGTGCTATGCGTGACGTCATTCATGGAATAGTAAATGCTATTCCATGAATGACGTCATAGACGCCGGGTGATCATATTGAGCCCATAGAGATGCGTGTTATAAAACTTCCCTGCGAGAAGAGATCTTGTTTTAGCTTGCGAAAGATGCTCGACGAAATTTCTCAAAGAGTTATTTAAAAAGAAATACAGCATATTTTCACCCGTGAATATCAATAAGTTCCAAAGAATATTCTAGAGATGCATTTCATGTATAACGTAGCGGTATTCGAATTTAAAAATTACGACAATGGTGCACATTGTGCATCGTTGTCCTTCTGTGGTCGTGACATAATTCGTCATTTAACAATCGGCCGCGGTGTGCACTGCACTAGCTGTATGTGTAATGTACAAATAACTATTTTCTCCATACAATTACACGTGCGTACTATAAAGCAGATTAATTATTCACTTTGATGCGCGCGTTTTGCATTTGGGTGCGCATTAGTTGTTAAGGCGCGTAACCATGAATGGAAAGATAGCGCAATACGCGCTCTGCGCGAGGACTATTGCGCAAAGGGGGTCAGTGTCACAAACAGAACATAGTTAGTGCAGTGATGGTTCCATGATCAATGTTTTGTTTTTCTTTATATTTTTCTTTAATTTAATTGAAATAATTAATTTTTGCGATGATTATGATTGTGCGAAGGATATAAAACAAATATATCATGCACTATTTCGAGCCACTAGTGAAATTATGGATTCCTCGGTGACAGAAAAAGCACTAAGTGTCAGAATCATTTTCTACCTTGTTATATTTACATTGTTTCATCATCATAATCATCCGTTTAAATATGCCATTATTATTATGACATTATTGCCAGTTTGGAAACAAAAAATTTTCCTTTTTTTTCGCAACACCACTATTTGATACAAGCAGTAAGCAAATGGCACACCTTTCTTCCTCCTCTTCCTCCTCTGTTTGCACTGGTTTCTCTGGTTCCCTGGGAGGGAGATACATGTCATCCCTTACTCCTATCCTCTTCCTGCTGGCGGAGGTAGGGCGGCGGATGGGCAAGGAAGATATGTTGGTGTTGGGGTGCAGCAGTGGAATGGCTTTAGGACGTTGGATCTGTCCCGGCTGGGTCAGATGACGAGGCCGTTTCTTAAGGGTGAATGTGATGTCATTGGCATTAGACTTGAGAGCCTCAATCACCTTGCTGTGGTGCCAACCAACCTGCCAACCAGGAAAGCAAAGTCAATAGTTATACAATTGAACAATAATAGTCCATCTCATTCAAGTATCCATTTATACAAAATAGCATTGAACCATTTTCTGTGTTTATACACATGTATATATTTCACCATTTGAAATAATAAAATATAATTTGTTTAAAAATACAAATATATACTGTTATCCCAAGTTTCTGGGGATACATGTAGATCATTATAGTGACTTTCAGACATGTATTCTCACTAACCTAGTGTAGCTTTACAGTACTAGTACTAGCAAAAATACACCTCCATTGTATTTTGGCAGTTTTTTGTTAAAGGACCTAAAGAAAACAACGTACTTTGACACTTATTCCATAGTTGATGACTTGAAACATAGGTCTGCCGAAAAAAAATCCATGAAAATAAACACAGTAGTGATTTAGGACTTGTTTTCTGATGCCAAATCTCATTTAGCAGCCAGTTTACGCCCCACCCACATTTAGCGTCCGGAATCGGCAGCGTGATCGACATGTGATTGACAATTCATTGGCTTACGTCATGACGCGTCATCTACAGAATTTAGTTCATTGGTCCGTTCTATAGATGACGTCACATTTTGGCGATTTAAAAGGGGCGTTCCCAGGACAATTAGATATTTACTAATTACCCCAAAATTGATTGATTTCATGAGAAATGACTGCCAAATTCTTTTTCTTCGGGAAAAATTACATATAGAGAGACGAATTGTGAAAATTAGGCCATCTAGACGCTGTAGTTCCTTTAACAAAACTCAGTTATACTAAATATATTACTCATTGCAGATATAGTATCGGAAATAATATCGCTAGTGATATTTGTTTGTCTCGCAATGTATGGTCAACAAGGAATCTAAAAGATCACGACGTTTCGTGCGCCGCTGCAACACTTCGTCAGGTGTGATAGAATAAGTTGTAAACAAGCGTGTTTTATACTGTACGGTCGGCTCCAAAGCGCTATCTCGCATGAGCGAGTACGTTCCTAATTGGTCACTAACGGACAAGGTCTATTAGCCGACGCACACGGTGCTCAACCAATCAACGGTCCGTTGTCTCGGCTCGACTGTCGGGCGGGAACAATAGCATGCTTCAACCAATCAACGGGCCGCTGGCTCGACTCGCCTGCTGGTTGGAATCAACCGGTGCGGGCCGGCTGATCGGGGAGTGTCATGGCGGCGTATCGTACGCATCCAAAACTCGAGCCGAGCCGAGACAACTGACCGTTGATTGGTTGAGCACCCGTGTGCGTTGGCCAATAGACCTTGTCCGTTAGTGACCAATTAGGAACGTACTCGCTCATGCGAGATAGCGCTTTGGAGCCGACCGTACAGTTTAAAACATGCTTGTTTACAACTTATTCTATCACACCTGACGAAGTGTTGCAGCGGCGCACGAAACGTTGTGATCTTTTAGATTCCTTGTTGACCATACATTGCGGGACAAACGAATATCACTAGCGATATTATTTCCGAAAACTCAGTTAGTTGATTTTGGCCACTCCATTCCAAACAAAAAGACTTGGTGCATTAGTAATTTAGGCCACTTGAAGGGTAATTGCCTCCCTTGAATGTCCATGTTGACAAGTGAACAGCACGCATTATCTTACCACTGTTTGATAATTGACCTGCAGTATTTCATCTCCAATGTGAATCTTGTCTGTTGTTCCTGCAGCACTCTGAAAGTACACACAAATATGCAACAAAATGGTCAGTATAAACCTTTTCTATTTACTTCTTCTCTTCACGGTTATAAACACAACTGGTGAGTCCTGCTGAACGGATTATTTTACAAAAACCTACAGGATATATTAAACACAACATTCACAAGAATGTTTAGTACTCATTTCTTTTTACTACTTTTGCCTACCAGGCATAACATTTCACACTGAAAACTTTAGGAAGGGAAAATTCACTTGCCAAATGATGTTTTCATAGGAAGGTGATGGGGGATTACCCCCTCCAGGTGAATACTTATATTTATTTGTAATTCATTTGGCAATTTTTGCTTTTATATATATATGTAGGATACTATTTGTATTGTTTTAGAAAATACTGGTGAAAATCCAACTTTGACTTGACCCGGGCAATCATGCAACTGCTTATTCAGGACCCTACATTGGACTGATATGAGATATCATCTCTAAAACCACTGCTTGAATATGCTCGATGAAGAGCACTTACTTGTGGTTTGATTTGTGTGATGAGGTGTGTGCCATCAATGGCAGAGGTTCTGATCTCCAGTCCCAGCTCTTCCTCTGAAAGCTTCTTCTTGACTGACACAAAGTCAATAGTAGATGTTTGGATGATGAGAGGATCAGAGGCTTTCTTCACCAGGTTATCACTCAGATCTCCTAACTCCTGACTCTGTGCACAATGAGGAATTGAGAATAAAATTGTCTGGGTCTGTTTGAATGATGGTGTGAACATTATACATTGTATTTGTTCAAACATTTACATGTTAACATCAATAACCAGTAACATCAGTGTCTATTGTAAAGTCATCTTTCTTTGAACATTATGTAACATTAAAAAGCTAAGTTTACAATCATTAAGTTTGTTTATGAAGTACATGTACATGTATAATGTAGTAAACAAAATAGATGGTTGTGTTTTGCACATGGAACAAAATACCAATAAATAACACTAACTCCTCCTGTCCCCAAGCCTTCCCTTACCCATCCCCTATCTCTATCACTTGTATTTGGCTTGATCATAAATGGACTTTTTTTCATCAACTAAAATCGATACAGTGTAACCAACAATTATTTGGACACCCTGAAAAATAGGAAACTAACTATTTTGATAATTTTTCAAAAATGGTCTTATATTTTATCTTGATTTCAACAAAGCAGCATCTAATAAACACTATACAATGAATTTTAGGCAGCTTTTTACCAAACATTTTCTTCAAAATTTGTTCTAGCATCATTTAAATTAAAGTGATTTTTTCAAGGTGTCCAAATAATTCTTGGGTACACTGTAGTTTATTTCAATCATGAATTAAAGCTGCACTATATATATGATTTGTAAATGGAGAGATCCAGACTGTATAGTTTTAGTGTAATTCAAAGCCTTTCTTGAGTTTATTATGCACATTTATAATGTACACGTCTACTATCAAGCTCAATCAGTGTTCGTTTAATTGTTGCATCTATTATCCAAATTATGTTAGTTAATTAATACCCTATAAATACCCTATAAATACAAATCGTGAAAAGAACTAGTAATGCACTAAATATGCTGTTTACTCTAACTGCGCAATAATAGAAGGAACCTAGCTCTGCTGTTATTCTGACAGGTGCATAATGTAACAATACGCAGTTCCTCTTTTATGCAACAATGAAGAACCCATTCACTTCATCATACACAATGAGGACTGTATTTTCTTGCGTTTAATAGTCCAGTCAATCTAGCAAATATTAGGGGTATACATGTACCTCGAAAAAATTGCAACATGGAATTTTTCTTTGAAATTCTGTTAAGGAAACTCCCCTTGAACAACAAACTACAAGTCCTAAAGATAATTAACTAATTTGCATAATTGTGAAATAAGGTCAGGGGTCATTTTCTATCTAGGAATAGTACACTAGTAATTAAAACAAATATTCTAAGGTATTTTGGGGCAAGCAATCCATTAACAGTGCTCGTTTGCAAGTGCCTTATGGGCGAAACCCTGATATCCAAGATGGCTGCCCCTAATTTGCATATTTATGAATATTTTTGTTTTTCAGTGGCTACAGCCTCTAATAAGCAAATAATTACAGGGTTTTTTCTTCAATCATTTTCTAAATGTGCATTAAAGATACATCAGCTTGGTTGCTGCCTTGGCAACCTCTAGCAATGCATATAATTAGCAAAATTAGATTATTTACATAATTTGCATATTCCCAGAAATCAGGTAAAATCGTGGATATTGTAAACCCAGAAGGTAAAAAAGACGAGAAATGCCACTTTTCCAAGGTTTTGGGGGGCAGCAAATCCATTTATGATACCTAATTTGACGTATCACCTTGGCAAACTACATAAATCGAAGATGGCCACCTTTGGCATTTTAAGGGAGATAATACTATTTGCTACAGCTTTAACAGCATTTATCTTATAAGAGTATAATTTGGTTACTCTTAGCAACCAGCTACATTACAATTTAAGTATTCTAGTTGCTAATTCCAATAATTGAGAGTCCAAAAATTAGAATATCGTTCTAATATAACCAAAAGAATGAAGTCGTGTATCATTACATGTGTAATTTGGGGAGCAGCCATCTTGGATTTAAGAAGTTCGCCATGGTGATGTATGGAAATAAGTATAAACTAGATGGATCTTCAACTGCACGCAGTCGAAAATGATGCCTCCGCCATTACGCGATTTATTTATATCAAGCCCAAATCAACATGTACACTAAATTCATTCTGTCAACTCAATTTTGATGGTACTGTCTTTTAGATCTTGACGTATCACAATTATGAGCTATAAGTGACCTTGACCTTTGACCTCATGACCCCCAAAATCTAATCAGTTCATTGGCTCTCCAAGGAACATACATGTACCAAGTTTGGTCAGAATCCATCAATCCGTTCTAGAGATAATGCGATCACAAGCTATTTAGGCATATATAACGAGCTCTGCGACCTTTGACCTTTGACCTCATGACCCCAAAATCTAATCTGATCATTGGCCTCTTAAGTTACATACATGTACCAAGTTTGGTCAGAATCCGTCAATCCGTTCTTGAGATCACGAGCCATTTTTGTATATTAATATAATGAGCTCTGTGACCTTTGACCTTTGACCTCATGAACCCAAAATCTAATCAGATCATCGGCCCCCCAGGATACATACATGTACTAAGTTTGGTCAGAATCCGTCAATTGGTTCTTGAGATAACGCGATCACGAGAACGGGACGTACGGACGGACGGACGGATGGACGGACGGACGGACGGACGGACGGACAAACCGAAAACATAATGCCTCTGGCAACTTCGTTACGGAGGTATAAAAATAATAATCTGCAATTATTACTTAATAGAGGCTGAAACCACTGAAAATCAATAATATTCATAAATATGCAAATTAGGGGCAGCCATCTTGGCTTTTAGGGTGTTGCCCATACGGCACATACATACGAGTATCGTAAATGAATTCCTTGCCCCAAATTACCCTACAATAATCGTTTTTATCAATATTGTACTATTCCTAGATAGAAAATGACCCCTGACCACATTTCAGAAATATGAAAAATTAGCTAATTATCTTTATAATGCAAATTAAACCACTTCCCCCAGCTTCCATTTCTTAGGACTTTTATTATGTTGTTCAGGGGAGTTTCCTGAACAGAATTCCGAAGAAAATTCCCATGTTGCAATTTTGCCGAGGTCAAGACCCTACATGTATATTGACTGGACTATAAGCCAAAACTGTGTAAAAATCACATGCCAATGTTTGACTGTCAGTTACAAACAAATGTGGTAGTGTTTAATAATTCCAAAAAAACTGATGCAGTCACGAAACATGCAAAGGATTTAATATTAAACTGTCTTGATCAGAAAAATTGTCTTAATCTTTATCAAACTGATTTAAGTCTAATATCTTTGAAAGATTACAGAACACATTTTCAACATTGACACATTAAAATGTCATTATGTGAAGACTTTTCAGGATATGATAAAAACTGCCCCCCCCCCCTCCCAGGGTTCTTCTATTGGGGAAAACTGCAGTACAATATATATAGCAGCAATTAACCCACCAAGGACGAAGTCCCACATATTTGTAGGTTGGTAGTTCTACACTTCAGCAAAAACAAACAAAGTTATATGAGGTGTACAAGGAGATAGAGCATACATTTCGGCATTCAAATTGGCAACTTTGCGGCAAAGTCACTTCATATTTGTCTTAAACTGTAATTACTAACTATTTTCCACCAATTTTTATGTCATTAAAAGGTAAAAAAAAAATTAGGAGTTGCCAACTTGTAGAGGAAAATAATGATCAATTTTGCCTTAAAATAGATCTCGTCCTTGATGGGATAAGGTATGGCCGATATATCTCAGGGAGGACAAGTCAGTTTTATACAATTATCTCCACTTTTGCATTACATGATCTGTAGAAATTCACAAGGTTTTATAGAAAAACATACATAACATTTGATACTGCTTGGTTGTAAATCCCCTAGACCAAAGACCAAAAAGCATAACTGGAGTTACTGGAGATAAAAACATAGTTGCATTACTACAGCCACTTCCGTAATGCATGATATTATTTAATATTATATGAAAATCATTTCATTTACTAAGGTCATTTGATACAAATTAATAATTAAATGAATTACAAATTATACTGATTAGCTTGTTACAGCTAAAGAACAGTTTATGATGAAACCACTTAAACCAGTTCTGTAAAATATTTTCTTCTATCCCTGACAACATGAAGAAATATATCATAAATTATCTTTGCATGCATGTAAAACTAGACAAAATGCCTTGAAATTTAGCATTTTACCAATCAAATGTACATGTATAACATAACTTAGTCAGTATGTGCCCGATAAAATGAATTCACACATGTGGAAAGCACAATAAGAAGTGTAGTTGATAGAATGTTGATAGAGACTAGCTCAGCATAGTTACATTTCTGCATAAAATGGTTTGAGGTTCACATGTTGCAATCTGTATTTTGCTAATTTACATGTATTTGAACCATATTGTAATCAATGAGTCTGGCCAATAAACAAAACTCTGTATAATGCTATGGTCTACTTACTTTGGGTAAACAATAGAGAATCAGTCACATGTTTTTTTTTCTCCGATGCCTGGTATGAATTTTACACAGATCTCTATTCAAATGTCAAAACATCATTACCAGAATTCTTGGCTCTATGCATGTTGGGTATTTACACATAACAACTCATTTCTTATGTCCAAAAATTAAATGTGAAATCTGCTTTAGCTGATTTAATATGGCTGCATTCCAAACTGCATAAATATTCAAATGATGTCCATAAAATAGAGTCAGTATAACTACCTTTCCCAAAGTGCAGAAACAATGTACTACTAGTTCTAAGGTCATTGCAACAACAAAATGGTTTCTGAAGTAAGAAGGGAAGTTCGTTGGGATCTATTTGTTGGGATCTATTTGCAATATATGTTATCATTCCGCTTTCATGGTCACAGCCCAGTAGGCTGGAATGCTCTGAATAATAACACTACACAACTTCCTCTCACTCGCGCTTCATAGGTTTCATTGTCTCTTTATTACACTACCTCTGAACTACATGTTTACATTACTGGCAAGTATAATGCCTTCAAGATTTGCTTCACATTTTAGCATGTTTTAAATGTAACTCAAAGAATCCATGTTTTCATTGTTATCTATTTACTGTTAATCTATGTTTTCAAAACATTTGAGAAGACATGGAAAAGGAATATTTATCCATCACTAATTGAATTGAATTGAATTGAAATTCGGTTTTATTGCAAATAAGAATCATAACAAAAATCCACAGATTAAAATTGTTATGTTACAAAAGAATACAGTTCGAATACAATTAAAATATATATGCGACAAAGCACAATTAACACAGTTAAAAATACTACCAAGGTAAATACATTTTTAAAATACGGAAACATTACACAAGGAGTGGTATAAAAATGTAATGCAATAAATTATAATAAACTATTTCACTTTCAATTAAAATAAGTTAATTCAATACATTATCATGTTTCAGTTCGATTAAAATACTAATATAATACCAATATAATAAAAGTGGCTATAAAAACAAAGAATCTTTATTCAAACAAATTGCATAAATATTGTATAACATTCTATATACTGATATATTCTATAGACTGATATATGCCCTATAGACTGATATATGCCCTCACCCCAAGAAAGCTTTCAAGGAAACTGGGAGTATTGCATTAAAGGGAGAGATCCACTTTTGCAAGCCAAAATTCAAAAGTTGCGAGGTTATTGTCTTATATGAAAGGAAATGTCATTTAATAGCATGCCTGAAAAAATTAGGGCTTGAAATCTCTTTTTCGTGGAGTTATAGACCTAAAACTGAATAAACTGAGGGACGTCGGTTAATTAGGTACATACGTATTTTCGGCCGGTGAGTAAGTTTGTACATAGATTTCACGGAGTGCCAGATCGGTATGCATGACCCCTACGTGACCCGCGCTAGCTACGTGACTCGCGCATAAGTACAAATGTGTGAGCGTTTACCAAGCACAATACCCAAATATCGCTTAAACTGACTACATGTAATTATATATTCTTTCTTTTTGAGATCTTTTTCCGTGACATACGTTAACAAATGTCGGCTTCACAATACCTTTACGAGAATTAGTACTATATTGTTGTAATATTATGCTAAATCAGTTGAACTCCTTTATTGACCGATATATAGTTTAAATGGAGGGACGCATTCGTTTTTCATTCGTAGAATCCAAATTAGAGGGCTGTTCGCTCTGATTTTTTTTTTGCGTGTTACATTGATCCCCATCCGTCAACTGAAAGCTGTTCAGACGTTTTGTAAAAGTGGACCTGTCCCTTTAAGATGTGGTTTACATTCAAAGAAGGTTAGCAAGCATTAGTTCCCCTCCACTCCCTTAATCAGCACTTCTTCTGTCACTCTTAAGAAACTGGTTAACAATATCAAGACATATTGATGGGGTGATTCAACTATGTGGTGATGAAGGAAATTGACTCTTCTGGGATTTACTGCAACTGCACGGTCTGAAATATACAGTACATTCTATTACAATATTGTTATTATGTTCTGTTGGAAAGGAATATATATATTAAACCCCTCAAGAAAAGTTCGGAAACTCAACTTTGATCGATTATATCACTCTTATTGTCAATTTGTATTTTTTTTCTTTTAGTGTCATTGTATTGCATGTTGATTTCCCTTTAAAATGGTACATTATTTGTCATGTATTTCAAATTGGGGAATACATAATGCGTTTCAGAATGGAGGACGATCAGAAGTCAAATGTCGCAAAATGGGCCGGAAGTATTCAGTTAGGAAATTTGACTCTTGTGTCGTGTTCGTTTAATGTTCAAGTTGTATCAAAATTTGTAGCGTGTTCAAATGATTTAAACCTTTCAAATTTGGTATCATTTTAAAGCCCACTTGCCTATCTTTTCAATACGATTATGTCCATAACTATTTTATTAGCAGGTTAAGTAAGGTACAGCTTAATATGGGGGAGAGTCGAAAGTGAAATGTTGCAAAATGTATTTCATTTTGTGAAATTGAAGGCGTTGCATCAAAGTTCGACTATTGGAGGAGATGTTTTGGGGTTTTATATTGCATAATCATCAGTAAAGTTAGCATCATGTGAAAGCATGTTTATTTTCCCTTAAAATTATGTATCATCTGTAATTATTATGCTATCGGGGTGTGTGCAGTAAAGCCGGATATGGGGGCGTATTAATGCTATGAATTTAAGATCGTGGCTTCTTGTTTCAAGATTCCGGTAAGATAGTGGTGGTGGTGGTGGTGGTGGTGGTGGTGATGATGATGATGGGGATGATGGTACTGCTGTTATCCGATCCGGGAACGATCCGATTTCCTGGCGATAATCGCTTCCGAGCCGGATCCGAGACGGATCCGAGAAATAAATTTTCTCGGTAGAAAATATCGGAAGATTTTGCCGACCCATTTTCTCCATTAATAATTGAAAATGTGTATGTTTGACAGTCCATTAAGTAGTGTAATTTAAATAAAGAATGGGGGAATCAATATTGTTTACTTTATGAGTGGTTATTTTGGAGAAATTCTTGGTTCATTAATTCGTTTCGCAGTCGAAAATTGAACAGGATGCGCAAAATTGCTAGTCATTTGAACGATATTGCCGACGGAAATGCACATAAAGTTAGGCCGACACTCTCGGGGAGACTTCAGATGTATATCTGTATGATCGAGCTGATCAGCCAGTGCATTCTAAAAGTAGCTCAAAATACGTATTTTGGTTATTTGCACCATGTTTAAATGTTTTGATATTCTACTTACATGATTGCATGGCGTTTAAAAGCTGAACAGAAAAAAAACTGAGCCCCAAAGCAATGCAAACAACATTCTAAAAAAATCGGTAAATAACAACTATACGTTAACAGATCGCGGATGAATCCGGCGTATGAAACAAAGACCCGTACACGAGCGAATATGCGTGAAACATGCCAGCAGTGCAGCGGCCCGAAAACTTGCTGCTACCGGTACCGTAACTACTTCAACCTTCCCTCACGAACGTGCTTTGGAAATTTATCGATATATTCAGCGCAGTTTTTCATTGTTTTGGGGGTAATTTTTTTAATCTGTTCAGCTTTCAAATGCCATGTTATCATGTAAGTAGACTACCAAAATTGTGTTGATCACAAAAAGGCTAATTTATAGCCACTTTTTGAAGGCTCTCACCAAGAAGATCGTACAAATTTACATGTGATGTTTCCCCGTGACTGGCCGGCTGAGTTCTGTGAATGTGTGGGGCGCGATGCTGAACAAACGATCGATTTCTAGGCCCAATTCACTTCGGGAAAAATACTTTTCTTGCGAAACTTAGTTAATTCTGAATAGTCTGTAACTGTTTTTCTGTAAAGATTGATATGTGCACGCCTCAAAGCGTCAACATTGTTAATATTATTGGCATATAAAACAAGAAAGATAAGTCTAAAACGCTGCATTTTTTTCAGAGCAAATTGCAATATTATTTTTTTCCGAGATCCGATCCGATCCGAGAATCTCGTTAGCGATTTTGAATTCTACCGATCCGAGAACGATCCGGGATTTTTTCTTTACCTAACAGCATTACACGATTGCACGATTTATATATCACATTACGTTTCACTAAGTTAGCCGTGATCTCCACCACGGTGGAAATCAACTCAACCATTTTAATAGCTTTCGTCAACATTCCATGCCCTGTTAACTGCCCCCCCCCCCCCCCGAGACCTAGTGGTATTATAGAGATAATCTCCTCCGGTTACACGCAGTAAACCGATAAGAACGGTGTAAACGGTGATAAAATTCTACTAGAGGCACGAATCTCTCAACCTCTCCTCAGGCCTGAGAAGCGGATATTTTCTAACTTGGGTGAAACGTAATGAAACCCAAATTAACATGCACTGAATTAATTTGTCAACTCAATTTTCACAGTAATCTGTCTATCAGATGTGTTATATCACAATTATGAGCTATTTTTGCATATCAATGAGCTGTGAACTTGACCTTTGACCTAATGACGCCAAAATCTTATAAGTTTATTAGCTCCCCAAGATACAAATAGGTACCAAGTTTGATGGTTATTTGTGAACTGGTTCGTAAGATATTGCAATTACAAGCTATTTTGACATAATGAGTCCTGTGACCTTGACCTTTGACCCCAGAATCTGATGGCTACAATGGTATCCTGAGATACATTCAGGTACCAAGTTTGGACATACGGACAACCCCAAAACATTATGCCTCCGGCTACTTCGTTGGGGAGGCATAAATAGAACTACAACAAAGTAATACTAGCGTGGGTCTACTCACAGTTTCCAGTAGCTTTGCTTCTAGTTCAGTAAGGTTGCCAGTATCTTGTACAAGCTGAGTGAGCTCCAGGGCCAGCTTCAAGATGTCTTCACGGAAAACCTTGAAGAAGTGGTCACCCGTTACAAATGGAGGTCTACAAGTAGGGCAGAAATTACATAAACACCAAACATGAATCAAAGTAAGTTATTATAATAATAATAAAATATAAATAGCTTCAATTTAGTTCTGCGTTACGGAACTAGTGTTTTAATCATTCACATTTCTATGTACAATGTCGCAGAATACCAAATACTAGTGGACAGGTGGGTTGCCATGCTAGGTCAACCTTCACTACAATGATGAATTTAGTGTAACAACAATTTATGAATAATGACTAGGCCTGGCAAGCATCCGAGCATCCCTAAGTATACATAAGAAATTCCAAAAAACAAAGAAATATATAAGGAAAATTTTGGCTGACGCAATTTTTAATGTTCAAAACCTGTTAATCAAGTCATAAAGAATATTCATGCACAAAATTAGCATATTCTGAGCAATATTTAGTGATTTACAGACAAAAAGGGGATTTCTACATAAATTTGCATAATTAATTAAAAATTGATTATTTTCAAAAAAAATAACAATGCAATCTTGTAGATTAACTTGCATTTTTGAGGTTTTGATAATGAGAGAGGAAAATTGTGCACCTCAATTCCCCAATTTATAAATTGTGATGTGTACATAAAGTGTCACTGTGTTACATTTTACAGTTTTGTTTGTTTTTGTTTTTTTAATTCTATCTGTTGGGATTTTAAAATTTTAGTTTTGCTTCATCTTGAAGTGTTATACTGTGAAATTTAAGATACATAATAAATTGTTGCTAGATACTACCTAAAGTAAAAATGTTTTTAGTTTTTAGTAAGACAACCTGATTCTCAGATGTTGTACATGCCCTTTCAGAGGTCACGGCGTTACAGTCACGGTACAATTTTGTATACACTAGTTCATAATTATCTTGATAATGGATTCTTTTTCCAAATAACACCCAATTATTATTATTGAGTCTCTACTAAACTGGGCTCCAACAGAAACTTATCACTTTTTCAGAGCGACGCTCACTAAAATCCATAGCATCAAAATTGAACCATATTTAGACACAGATAAGCTACATGTATCATTCTCCTTATGAAGCATATCCTAAAAATCAAAAGTTTGCTTTTACTAAAAATGAGAAAAATGTGATAGAATCACTACAGGTCACTTTTCAAAAATTACAGAAACTGCTCGCTGCGAACCTCCACGAAAGGCGGTCTATTCAGAACTTTCAATAGCTATTCATTCAACTTCAAAGCGGGTTATGTAACCACTAGACTGGCTATTGTCCGTGCCGAGCTCTGTGCCCGGAAGGCGAGCAGTTTCTGTGATTTTTGAAAAATGACCTCTTGCGATTTCACCTTATTTTATTCTTTGTTGACTAAAGCAAACATAATTTTTTTTAGATGACCTTGCTAAGGGGTATTATAGCTAATCTATGCCCAATTATGATTCATTTTTAATGCTTTGGATTTTAATGTGTGTCGCTCTTAAGAAGTTTTGCCAGTATGTAAAGTGTTAAAAAAAGCATGTCCTTTTTGCGTCACGGTGTTACAGTAGTAATTAATAATGCGTAACTCATTAATAACTGAAGATTTTTTATCATTATTTGTTTTCAAAGTTGCTTGTGATAACAGTCAAAGATACACAACTAGAAATATCACTGAATGTGATTAATACCCCGAAGTACTGGTTTGTGAAGATATAACAATTATTATTTAGTGCAGAATCTACACTGTATGCTGCACAGATATATTTGGAGCAAATTTGTGGTTACCATGGCAACGCCTTATCCGAAAAACGAAAAAAATGTGTCTTGCACACCCTTACCCCAAGAACATTACGTGTACCAAATTTCATCAAAATTGCTCAAAAACTGTGGAAGTAGTTTACTCCACAAGATTTTCATATTTGGTGCAAAATTTTGGTTACCATGGCAACGCCTTATCTAACATTCACAAAAAATGTGTCTTGCACACCCATACCTCAAGAACATAAAGTGTACCAAATTTCATCAAAATTGCTCAAAAACTGTGAAAGTAGTTCGCTCCACAAGATGTTCATATTTGGTGCAAAATTTTGGTTACCATGGCAACGCCTTATCTAACATTCACAAAAAATGTGTCTTGCACACCCATACCTCAAGAACATAAAGTGTACCAAATTTCATCAAAATTGCTCAAAAACTGTGAAAGTAGTTCGCTCCACAAGATGTTCATATTTGGTGCAAAATTTTGGTTACCATGGCAACGCCTTATCTAACATTCACAAAAAATGTGTCTTGCACACCCATACCTCAAGAACATAAAGTGTACCAAATTTCATCAAAATTGCTCAAAAACTGTGAAAGTAGTTCGCTCCACAAGATTTTCATATTTTTGGTGCAAAATTTTGGTTACCATGGCAACGCCTTATCAAACATTCACAGAGTAAGTCTTGCACACCCTTACCTCAGGAACATTCAGTGTGTCAAGTTTCATAAAAAATTGCTCAAAAACTGTGGAAGTAGTTCGCTCCACAAGATTTCATATTTTTGGTGCAAAATTTTGGTTACCATGGCAATGCCTTATCTAACATTCACAGAATATGTCTTGCACACCCTTACCTCAGGAACATTCAGTGTGTCAAGTTTCATCAAATTTGCTCAAAGTAGTTCGCTCCACAAGATTTTCATATTTTTGGTGCAAAATTTTGGTTACCATGGCGACGCCTTATCAAACATTCACAGAGTAAGTCTTGCACACCCTTACCCCAAGAACATTAAGTGTACCAAATTTCATCAAAATTGCTCAAAAACTGTGAAAGTAGTTCGCTCCACAAGATTTTCATATTTTTGGTGCAAAATTTTGGTTACCATGGCAACGCCTTATCTAACATTCACAAAAAATGTGTCTTGCACACCCATACCTCAAGAACATAAAGTGTACCAAATTGCATCAAAATTGCTCAAAAACTGTGAAAGTAGTTCGCTCCTCAAAATTTTCATATTTTTGGTGCAAAATTTTGGTTACCATGGCAACGCCTTATCTAACATTCACGAAAAATGTGTCTTGCACACCCTTACCCCAAGAACATTAAGTGTACCAAATTTCATCAAAATTGCTCAAAAACTGTGAAAGTAGTTCGCTCCACAAGATTTTCATATTTTTGGTGCAAAATTTTGGTTACCATGGCAACGCCTTATCTAACATTCACGAAAAATGTGTCTTGCACACCCTTACCCAGGGGGGGTAAACTCAGCCGCCATGATGGTTAGGTATGTATGCGATTAGAAGCAGTTTAGCTACGTCACAAAACGTCATCAAAAGTATGACAGGCTGTGTATTTCAAAATTGATCGGGAATTTAATAATAAAATACATCCCATTGAGCGGTGAAATATTCACCACCTCTTTATCTAGCGTAATCAATTTGTGTTGCCCTTTTCTACCTCATTAATAAGACTCATTTTTTAGTTACATTTTGTGTTAAATACTGTTTATGATTGCTCAATATTTGCAAAAGAGTCGCTCTTCATACACGGATCACTGTCTCAGCCAAGGGAAAAAAATTGTTTACAAATTCATCGCGCGCAAAATCACAAATGTACGCGCTAATGACATCTTTGCCATAGAAAATGTACAGTGTGAGTGCGCTTGGTAAAGTGCGCGCCTTACGCACATTCTTATTGTTTCGTCATATTATTTCCCCACAATGCAGTTTTGTGACGAACTTCCTCCGTTCAATACTGCTCGTAAACAAGACCGTCAGCCCGCCATTGCTTTATGTACAAAGTGTATGGGGTACGGTACCTACGGGCAATACAGTTTACCTTCTAGTTCTACAATGGCAGTGTTGGAGTCATACTTCTATGCCCTTACCCCAAGAACATTAAGTGTACCAAATTTCATCAAAATTGCTCAAAAACTGTGAAAGTAGTTCACTCCACAAACTTTTTGCAACGGACCAACCGACCGACTGACCGACCGCCCGACCGCCCGACCGACCGCCCGCCCGACCGCCCACATGCTGATTCCTATATACCCCCTTTCAAACTTCATTTGACAGGGGTATAATGAAAGATTGTTCTCATTAAATTATCTTGCATTATATCGTCGCTGGGCAATTAAAAGGGCAAATTGGCCGATATTATCGTTAAATATCGATTTTGTTTTTATTTTATTTTCAGATAGAGTACTTTAATACCTATCCGATGATATATTTAGAATCCCCATATATGCCCTACTTTTTGAGAAAATCAAAAATAACAAAAGGACAAAATTAAATAATTGCGCGTATTTGGGCAACAAAAAGGACAACAACGTTTTTCACGAACTGCCGAGCGGTGTTATTTAGATAAGAATAAATACACTCATAACGAATGAAGTGTGTTATTTGACTACTTGTCCGTAAAAACATAGTATTGGTTACAATATCTGCACATACGTAAGGCCACAAGATTAGCCAATTTTAATTGAAGCGGCGACGAAATTACCCTTTTGCATGTTTGGCATACACGACTCAACGCGCACCTCGTGCGCGTATATTTGCCTTTTTGTTGCCCATTATCGCGCCAAGTCGCGCGCATTGGCTGTGCATTATCAATGCGCGTAAAAGGGCAATTGTATTATTGTCCTTTTTGCGTGCACGATATCGGCGCATCATATCGCGTGTAATAAGGACAATATAAGAAATGCGTAATAACTCCGTTAAAAAGAACAGAGCATACGCCAAATTAAACGACTTGGTAGCTATAAAGCCTTCCTAACCTTTTCACTAAACATAGTTACTGAATTTGGCATTTAAAGAAAATAATTGGCCAAAATGTTGTTTCTTCAAAAAAAGTATGTATCGTTTTTTTGCTATCGATACCGTCAATTTGTCCTTTTAATTGCCCATCGACGATATGTATATTGTTATACTTCATTATTGTGTACTCCGATACCCTATATAGGTCGTTGAGTAAATAATAAACTTTCAAACTTTCAAACTTTCAAACTTTACACTTAGTTTGTTATTATACAAATGATGCGCAGGTATGAGTGGGTCGGTAGGAATTGTTTGCACAAGGTAACTATGGAACTGTTAAACCCACGAGGCGAAGCCGAGTGGGTTGAGACTAGTTTCCATAGTTACCGCGTGCAAACAATTCCACCGACCCACAAAATAAACTTGCGCATCATCTGTTTTATAGAATGGGCATTGTTACGCCCCCCAAAAAGTAAAAAAATTAAAAATTAGAAAAATTACCGGATGCATGAAATAATTTTACCAGACGCATGAAATTTTTTACCGGATGCATGATTTTTTTACCGGACGCATGAAATTTTTTACCGGACGCATGAAATTTTTACCGGACGCATGAAATTTTTACCGGACGCATGATTTTTTTACCGGACGCATGACTTTTCATGCATCCAGTACAATTAATTGTCTGCACAAATTTTGCTCTCAACCAATCAGATTGCAGGGATTTATCAACCCATTCTATAATTACATTTGAAAAATGAAAATGCGTTCTGAAGTGTCACAGTGTTATCGTTTAATTTTTAAAATGGCTTTCTCCGTGTATAAGACGCACCCCCAACTTTCACAGCCAAAAAAAAAAAAAAAAAAATTTGTTTTTTTAACCCTGAAGTGCTGTTGGAATGCTTATACCACTGGTCTAGGTCATGACAAAAGCTTAATGTTGTGAATGTAGCATTCATCAATCATTTTCTCACATAAAAATAGTGGTTAGTACACAAATTGCACATTTATTTAGCAGTAACACTGGTGCTCATAAATATTCATATTCATATTCATGAACACCAATACTCACTAAATATAATGCAATTTTCTAAATTTACTAAAGTACTACACGTGTAACTAATTTTAATTATAAGCAAAATTTATAACCACTGGTTAGAAAATTGCATATTTAATTAGTACTGCTGCTCACGAATGTATGACTATTCATTAGCAGCAGTATAACTGCTCAATAAACTTGAAATTTTTACATCTGTAACCAATATTTTTTGTGTGAGAAAAAGGTATATTTAGCTGAATGCTACAACTGACTGTAAGTCATACCCTAAACCATGTGTTATACACATTTAACATGACTACAGGGTTTTTTTTTTTTGGGGGGGCCGTACCTGTGTATAAAACGCACCCCCCACTTTGAAAATTTTCTGACGGAAAAAAAGTGTGTCTTATACACAGAGTTTTACGGTACTTTTAATAGAATGGCCTCATCATCTCCATTGCTTTATTCATTAGGTATATTAGATGTGTTTAAATTGTATAAATTGTTGGTAACAACTTTTATTTTTAAGTTAACTCATGAACACTTACCACACTCAGTGTTTGAATATTATACCTTTTTTGAAAATTCTTATAGTACAAGACAAAAGGATGGAAATATTTTGGTTAAGCCTAAGATGAGAACAGAGCATGGAAAAACTTTAATCTTGTTTCAGGGATCAGATATTTTAAATAGTATGCCTTTAGAAAGGGGGCTCGACACTAGCACTTGCCTTGTTGCCCAGGGCAAGTAAAAACTGATGTTGGGCAAGTAAAATTTCATAAATGGTCTAGTTTGGTTGCCTGACAGGGCAACTGAATTTTTGCTCAACTAGGAGAGAATACTGTTATTATGTTTGAGTAAATCTCATCTTTAAGTAAGCTGGCAAGTAAGTTTTCTGTTTGGGCAAGTAAAAGTTGAAAAGTCATGATTCTGTTTGCCCGAACGGGCAAGTAGAACAAAATGTTAGTGTAGAGGCTTGCTTTAGAGAGACAAAGACTTGATAGACTCCACCTTATTAAGATAAATGTAAAAAGGTATTTATTACGTCAATATGTCTTAAGTCTTTTGTAAATTGCTACCAAACATATAGCATTTTTTATTCTCTTGAAAAGATACATTGTTTTATATAATCTTATAGTTTAGTTGTTATTAATTAGTGGGTGAATGTCCACTATTGTAAATACTTAGTATAGAATGTTATTTAATCATGTAGTTTCTTGCCTTATTTGAATGTAAGCATATCGTCTATTCATGTACAGAGGGTCCTACGCCCCACTAGCAATAGTGGCTATTTCTGTAGGGTCCTTTTACCAATTTGTTTGTCTGTTAACATTTCTTATATTCATGTATGATTGTTATCTTGTTATCTATAAACATATTGGTAATAAAGTTATTCATTCATTCAATATTATCTCTGTTTCAAGTCCCAAACGTATCTGAGATCCTAGTACAACAGCAATGTAAGAATTGAAAAAGCGCTCTTTGGACTAAAATGTTTTAGATTTGGTAGAACTGACCTGTCTAACCAAGAAATTACAGTCTTGACAGCAGTGACGACCTCTGCTACCAGCACCAGGATGGAGGCAGGGAAGCTCTGTGCTGCGTAGCCACTAGTCCCATTCCGACCAGACATAATGCTGCCATTCTTGCCTCGACTCACCAGGGTCTTGGTCAGGCAATTTGTCCTGGTGGTCAAGTTGAGGGTCACAAGCTGCAGGTTATCCACACTCTGACGATAGTGCTGCATTTAGTAAGCAAATAATTCATCAATCAATATGTCAGTTAATCAATCAATCATTTTATCTTTAAAACACTTTGTGCGCCATATGCGACTATAGTCACAAACAGTGGTGGGCTTCGTTCGACTTTAGTCACAGACATAGCGGGCATTGTGGGCATTCGCGCGCATACAATATACGATGCGTGCGACAAGCGCGCGTACGTGATGCTAGCGACCATAATGACCAAGCGTGAGTCATGGGTAGCTAGCCGCCTAGGGTGCGGGCGCCAGAGTATAGAGTACATAAGCCATGACGTCATAAAAACACTTTTTTCGAATTTTTAAATTTTAACTCCATTTTCCGTAAGAGCATCAATAATAATGTCCAAATACCGAAAATCAATTCAATATATTACGTATTGGCTGAGATATGCATATCCGAATGAATAAAGAATCGTTGGATGGATTTCGTTCAAACTTTGTACAATCCATGTATTTAGAGGTACGGATTATTGGATATGATTTTGGTCCATGAGGTCAAAGGTCAAAGGTCACATAGCTAACAAATATGCAAAAATTATATTATTATCAAAATAGTTTGAGAATCCTTGAAGGATAACATGATAATAATACTGGTATGCGTCCAGTGAAGTATATGACCCGATTAGGGAATGGGGTCATGGGAGGTCATAGGTCAACAGGTCAAAATATTGTTGTTGTTTTTTGTTCTCACAATTAAGTTCCAGAATCAATGTTAGAAAGAGTACTGTAGGTAAAAGACAATTTTCTGAAACTGTTTGGGGCACAGGTCAAAGGTCACTCGGATAATTACCAATTCAAAAACAAACATTTACTAACTCTGAAATCATGTTACATGAAACAAATCACTTGCAAATATGCACTGTGCAGACCAAAAATTAAACATTTGTATGTTATTTTGAGAAACAAGGTCAAAGGTCAGATGTCAAAGGTCTCATATTTCATCGTTACATTTAAGTATGTATTTTGGTTTTAATATTTGATGGTTCCATTAACTAACTTCTGAAATAGATAAGAATTTCAATTATGTCCTAAAAGATTTTTTGATCAATAGAGGGCGCTGTGCTGCAAATTTGTGTCATGCGGATGATCATTTAATAGCATCTTGGTTATATCACCCATTCATCTAGTTCTTTATTGATTCTGGATCACTACATTAAAATTATATCATATTATTCATCTCTTTAATATCTCCCATATATATAACATGTACAATTCAGAGGTCACGGCGTTACAGTCACGGCGTTACAGTGCATAGATACATTTATGATATCATATTTACTATGAGCATTGAATTTTTTCTACATTTTTATTTGGATGTTCTAGCTTGATGTCTAGTACAAAGAATCAATGTGACAAAAGTGCAAAATGTTTCTGTAGTTCACAGAGTTTACTTAGTTTCTTAGCATGTAAGAAACCCATGTCTTTTTGCCGTCACGGCGTTACGGCATATATTGATATTCATAATTAATCATTTATTGGGAATTTTGGTTTTCTTGCCTATTGTAAATTATTTGTAGGATAGTGGTTACAGATGCATATCAAAAGTTGGTTCTAGATATTTAGATTTTATGAGTTATTTGGACTTTCATTGTGAGAAACACCCTCTGACCGTCACGGCGTTTGCTTGGAATTGCCCATCATTTAAAAGCTAATAGTCTGAAGTTCAAATTTTTAGTGTGGAAATTTGCATAATCTGCATATTTAATGAGTAGGGGTCATCTCATTTGCATATTTCAAATATTAGTGTGACGTACGGGACATAACATTTTTATTTCTAATATTTATTTAATTTATTTAATTTGTAGTGTGTACTTGAATGTTTTCTGAATGCATTATTACAAATTAGTTAGTATTAGCAGCTGTAGATTCAGAGCATTTTCATGATACGTAGTTTTCCAAAAAAGTCAATATTTCTCTGGTCCCGTAGGTCACGCTGCATATTAATTAGCATAATTAAATATTAATGAGCGATTTAAATTATTTTTTTTTGCATTTTAGGAAGGGACTGCAAGTAGCTTTCCAAAGCACCAAAAAGATTCCAAATCATAGCTTCTTCCTCTTAGTAATAATCAATTAAAAGCTGTGAATGTCCCGTACGTCACAAGTCAAATAGCTTGGACCTGCCCTATTTCAATAGCACCCATTCAAACCATTGTTAGAATACTTGTACATCTACAAGTATTCTAACAATGGTTTGAATGGGTGCTATTGAAATTCATTAGCGCATGTAGTCCACGCAAACCTAATAATGGCGGCCTCCAGTGTTCGCGTGAAGAGTGGTATATCCGATAGAGTTTTCTCATATTTCTTCCAAAGCAGAAATCTGAGTCGGAGTAATGTTACAAACAGGCATATTACGATGTATAAAGTAGGATAAACTCTATTCTTGAGTTGCATTGCCCTTTAAGATAATGCAATCACAAGAACAGGATGGACATGTACATACGTATGGATGGACTGGCGTCTGGCGGATGGTTGGGCAACCCCAAAACAATTGACAACTTTGTCTGGGCATGGAAAGTAATTTTACAATTTTTGAGACACACTGTAGTTAATAAAGAGTGTTTTGACACTCTTTATAACTGTACAGTGGATCTCAAAAATTGTAAAATTATAAAATAGGTCTTTTTTAATTTCCGAACCACTGCATGTGTCCTTTTGCAAGGCACTTAATCCACATAGTTTGTATCCAGGAATACATTCCGCAATAATGCTTGATTATTCTACATGTACACACTACTTGACAAATTAGCTTCAAATTAATACAATTGATCCAGTATACATAGTTTAGACATCAAACACACTGAAATAACTAGTATCTAATTCTAAATATGGAAGATTGATCAATTAATGCTTCCCAAACTTTAGATATAGTTACAAACTTTTTCTTTAATGTACCGTTTATTTACTTCCTTCAAATATATCTCTTTGCAATCTACACACAGGCAATAATGTATCTAGACTTTGAATACAATGAAATGAGAAAATATCTTGGCAATGAATCAATACATTGAATTACAAATTAGATGGTAACATTTCTTATCTTACTCGTGCTAATTATGTTGCTAAAGGAAACAAACTGTGGGATGATTCTAAGAATCACTCAGCCTTGTGACGCATGAGAGCTATACTCATACCCAAAGCAGCTTTACATGTAGCCTTTAGTCAGGCTTGGTACGAACAGTCACGTTCACGTCACGTTCACGTCACGTTCAGGTTCTGTACCTTTTGTGAAACAGGTCACCCAAATCTACGAACAGTCACGTTCACGTCACGTTCAGGTTCTGTACCTTTTGTGAAACAGGTCACCCAAATCTACGAAGTGTAGGGTAACGTGACCCAACAATTTGTTGACCTGCTATATGCAATCTACGAAAGCTCACGTAAATTGCCACTTGCGTTTTTAAAAATAACGTAAATTGTCATTGAGAAGAGACTAATGGCAAAATAGCTGGTTCGGGCCGAAGATGTCGTATAGATTATGTGAAATGAATGAATGAATGAAAATGTACCATTCATAGGCGTACCCATGGGGGCGGGTTGGGGGGGTACCCCAAAAATACTGTTTTGGCTGTTTTTAATTCACTCCAAATATCTACAGCTAACCCCCCCCCCCCCCCCCCCCCCGCTCAAAGAAATTTGGCTGACGAAATAACCCCCTCTCCTTTCCCTTTGAAAAAAAAAAACATGTGTGCGGCCACTGCTACCATTACTCAGTGTACTAATGATGCAGCTAATGCTAGTGAAACTAATACAATGAAATGTATTATTATTATTATTAAATGTACAAATATATAATGTACAATAAAATATAAAATTATATAATAAAGTATCGTGTATGGTGTAAGGAAAAGCGCATACACTTATCAAAGGATGATAATGACACAGCTAGACAAATGCATGCACACCCAGACACAATGGTAGCTAGTTATACCCTCCCATACACGCAAATTATACGTACACAAAAAACAAACATGTAATAAAAACAACAACAAATGAAAGTCCCCCTTTATAAAAATAGCGAAATAATTTTAACGAATAGGTTTGAGCAAAATAACTTTCTACACGTATTGATTACTTGTGTGTAATAATAAAATTCAGTGGTGTAGCGTGGTCGGACTGATTGGGGGGCAACAAAATCACTAGCGAACCCACGATATTTTCAAGGGGGTTTTTGTCAAAAAATGTGATGTTGGTCCAGGACCAGTCCCAAAATGTTGAACCTAGACCAGGACCAAGTAGTTGAAAAAAAAATCCTGTCAGCGGTGGGGGGGGGTAGGTTTATTCGTAATATTTTTTCGAAGCCTAGACCAGGACCAGGACCTAGCGGTTCATAAAATCCTGTCAGCGGGGGGGGGGGGGGGGGGGGGGGTAGTCGCGCCTTGCACAGGTACGTTTCATTGCGTGCATGCATATATATATAGTGATCTGATGCGTCGCGACGATATCGACGAGATTCGAGAGCGAGGCCGAGGCACAGTTTGACGACGCGGCGATCGAGTAAATTGCAGGCTAGGCGCCGGATATTTTTGATGATACAAGTTAAAGAATGTGCATATAGTTTGGTATATCATTATACTTTTCCAGCTGTTACGAGGACATGCCATATGCCCAAGCCCACGGCTCGACACGGCTATGGCCCAAAGCCTGGCAGGACTTCGTAATCAAGGCTATTTTATGCACTAGATATCTGCCTTATCATTATTGACGGCAGCCAGTGAATTCCAGAGTGCAGTGGCCGTGCTAGCTTGCATGCTATGATGGCCTAGGCCCTAGGTAGGCCGGCTATGCAGTGGCAATCTTTGCACATGGCTCATGCAGCCATAGCCGTGTCGAGCCTTGGGCTTGGGCATATGGCATGTCCTCGTAACAGCTAGAAAAGAATAATGATATACCAAACTAAACTCACATTCTCACTTTGTATCATCGAAAATATCCGGCGCCTAGCCTGCAATTTACTCGATCGCCGCGTCATCAAACTGTGCCTCGGCCTCGCTCTCGAATCTCGTCGATATCGTCGCGACGCATCAGATCACTTACATACAATTTTGTGTGCGCTGCGACAAATCCTTAAACACGCAATCTCCATAGGAATTCACTCGCACAAAAAGGAAAAGTAGTGTCGTTAAAAATATTCTGGATGACGTCATTACTAGTCTTAGTAACAAGCGCTTTCACGTTTACAAATAATGATTAAACACTCACGTCACGTTTTGGTAGACGTGACGATTCGAGTTTTACCGGCATGGAAAACGACAAATTGTTGGGTCACTTTACCGTGACTGTTTGTAGATTTGGGTGACCTGTTTCACAAAAGGTACAGAACCGTGAACGTGATGTGAACGTGACGTGAACGTGACTGTTCGTACCAAGCCCTTTAGTCATGGCCCTGGGTGCTGTCAGAATGCAGAGTACACACTACCGTATGTCCCAAAATTAATTACAACGGGACTTTCGCAACGATAACTTTAAAGATAGTAGATCAATCAGAATAATATTTCAGGGTATGAAACTATAACTTATTACCTACATCTTGCAGAAAACCCTATTCGATTTGCTTTAGTGGTCATCAGCGAAAAAGTTAATATTTTTATTTCGGGGGCTCCTTTAAAGGGGGCTACTTTTCCAACTTTCGGGGGCTACTTTTATCATCTCGGGGGCTACAAATTTCTGGGCATGGTCATGGAGAATTGGGGATCTTTGTAAATAATGTCATGGGTCCGTTTCTTCCAAGTTTGACACTTCGATGCTCTTGGCACCCACATAAATGGAAATATTTGCTCACAACTGCCAGGGCAACTAACGAATGAATTCAAATTGTGTGCATACCTTTATATCAATGGTGTGTACTCGTGTGAGGTTTTGTCGTTGAAGGATGTGAAAAAAATAATGAAAGCCATAAAGGAGGAAGAGCTCAAATCAAGTCTTCCAGGAGTTAATGATTTAATTTTCTCTTTAATCATTAATGTTCACACCTTACTAATGTTTGCAAAACTAATATGATTCCCTTTTACTTCATTTCATTCATTATTTATTTCGTTAGTTGAAAATGCAGGAAACAAGAAGTTACTTTCTCAAAAGATATTTTTGTGCGAGAACACAATGAACAACTTAGTATGTAAGGCGTGAACACAATGGACAACGCATCTTCCTACAAAACCTGGAGGGAAGGAACATCTGACATGATTTATAAAGATCCCCATTCTCCATGACCACTGATGCAAATCAAATAGGGTTTTCTGCAAGATGTAGGTAATAAGTTATAGTTTCATACCCTGAAAAAGCATTATGATTGATCTACTATCTTTTAAGTTATCGTTGCAGAAAGTATGATTGTATTTTCTGGGGGACAAATGGTATTTCCATTCATATGGGTGTCATTCATCCAGGTGTCAAACTTGGAAGAAAATGACACATGACATGATTTACAACGATCCCCAATTCTCCATGACCACTGAAGCAAATCGTATAGGGTTTTCTGCAAGATGTAGGTAATAAGTTATAGTTTCATACCCTGAAATATCATTCTGATTGATCTACTATCTTTAAAGTTATCGTTGCAGAAAGTCCTGTTGTAATTAATTTTGGGACATATGGTATACACCACACAGGAACTCATTTGAAACATAGGGCCATTACAAGTATAAATTTGAGTAATTCTTCAGAAGAAAAAAATATATAATTCATAAGACAAGATGGCTGACTAATCAGATTGAAATACCTTAATGGCGCATGCTGAGGTGAAAGGGTGGAAGATGAGCTTATAAATATTAAATCAAAGCCTAATTTGCACGTAGTGTGGCAAGATTGGTAGAGCGCCGTTTTCCCTTCAGCAAGGCATTTAATCCACATTGCTGCTCTCTACCCACGAGTATAAATGGGTACTTGGTCTGGTGTTAATTAGCCTGGGCGCTATCATATGGCTGCCATTGGCTAGTATGCTCCATGGGGAGTTAAGATGGTGCGCAAGATAATTGTGCGGGTTTGAACTGTACCTGATGACCAAGGGTAATAATAAAGCGCATAGGGACATGGTATTGTGCTTATGTGTTATGCGCTATATACAAGTGTTTCATTATTATTATTATTATTATTTGCACTCCCTTTTTGCCGTTTCATGTACGGAGGGACTTTGTTGGCACTCCTTCATCAAGTTTCACATGCAGGATAGATAAGCTGCCATGAGCAGAAGGAATGGGCTTGTACAAGAGAAATCAACCTTATCCTATATGGACCGAGGTAACTAATACATCCATTTCCCAATAACAAAATACAAAGTTTATATTGTATAAAGTACAAATTGATTCTTTCCAACTAGCTTCCTTTAATTCCAAACACAAAGGGTGAATAAGGAAAGTATAAATAAATCACAGGTTATCACATTTGATTGAAAATACAAACATATGGGAGAAGCGGGTTGATTCAAATTCAAGAGCAGGACAACCAGACAAATGCATTCATATACTGTACATTCAAGAAGTGGGTATACATACCGTCTGTATACACACAACACAAATTATGTCTAGTGATCCTGTAGTTATACAAAATGTCATAACTAACATCCTCTATCCTTATCCACCCATCTCTTTCACCAGGGAAAGCTTCAAAGATAACACCCTCTACCAAATGGAAGTCTTATTCCTGTTCCAATATATTTTGTGATATATAACACTCAGTTGTAAAGAATGTAGTTACCAGATTGACTAGTAATCCTATTGCATCCAGCATGATTTCTTGATGTCCAATCTTGCGCATTCCAAGCTCCTCCAGTCCCTCAGAGGTGGTCATCAAGAGGATGCGGTCACCGGTCACTTTCCTCATCAACACGGTCTCAATGTAAGGTTGCAGCACAGTGTCCAACCCTGCAATCAAAGGAGACAGGGAAGGGAGTGAGAGACAGGAAAACAATTTTCATTTGTGCAAAATAAAGAATTTTAACTAATACTATAATAGATCTATACCTTTGTAAATAGATATTTGTTTTATATTTTATAGGTTTCCATTATTACAGGTAATATAAAGGAAAGCTGCCCTGGGATGGGAGGATTTATTTCAACATGGAGACAGCTATTTGATGCACATGATATTTCCAGGGGCTTTAAAAGAGGGTAGCATGTATCATGCAACATCCCCTGGACAATAAGAGGGAGAGAAGAGTGGAGATGATACTTCTAGTCATCTAATAATTGCATTTTGTAAGCCAGACAAAGATAAAGAAATGTTCTAGTCAAACTAAATGTTGATGACTGAACTTTTAACTTTCATTCAACTATAAAAAATGTGAATACATGTGATTTTTTAATTTTTTAGAATAAACGTTGAATTGAGTGATCCAAAGCTCTGAATCATCAAATCTGACTTGCCCAACTGGGCAAAGTTAGACGTTGAATTGAGTGATCCAAAGCTCTGAATCATCAAATCTGACTTGCCCAACTGGGCAAAGTTAGACGTTGAATTGAGTGATCCAAAGCTCTGAATCATCAAATCTGACTTGCCCAACTGGGCAAAGTTAGACGTTGATTTGAGTGATCCAAAGCTCTGAATCATCAAATCTGACTTGCCCAACTGGGCAAAGTTAGACGTTGAATTGAGTGATCCAAAGCTCTGAATCAAATCTGACTTGCCCAACTGGGCAACGTTAGACGTTGAAATGAGTGATCCAAAGCTCTGAATCAAATCTGACTTGCCCAACTGGGCAAAGTTAGAAAAAATAGCTTGCTAGGAAACAATTGCCCTAATTGTACATTGCACAATTATCATTCTTCACATGTTACTGTCGTAAAGAGCACTCCAGAGTCCAGAGAAATCAAGGATCATATAATATATATTGTTTAGACAACTTTCCTGTCAATTATATGCTTGCATGTTATTCATATTATATTCCTTACATCAAGATTACTTACCCTCAACTGATTTTCTATTGCCCTAAGATTTTTACAATCACAGATTACCAGACCCAATTAAAAGCCAAGTACATTTCATAAATGCAGACTTGATAAATATTTGTTTATATCAAAGGGATAGTATTTTCTGATTTAAAAGGCACTTAAAACATCATGTTTTTCAAGGTGGGTTGTAGAAATAGCCAAACTACATAATTCTCAAGACAAACAACTTTTTAAACATTTTTAAAAATCTATTCAGAAACTGCTGATACATTCACAAGTAAGTCACACAAGTTAAAGGTACTTCAGATTCGTCAAATCAGATGCGCGGCGCCATCTTAAGTACACGTTGCGCACGGTGCGTGATGCACGTTAGCTCAGTGTCATGCGGTGCGCGCAAACTGGCCCAGTTCAAAATGGCGACCCGCTGTGTAGCATCCCCACGCTTGATGCCCTTTAAGTAGTAGGCATTGACTGTAAGTGATTTCACTGAAATGCAATTTAAAGGGCAATGCAACTCAAGAATAGAGTTTATCTTACTTTATACATCGTAATATGCCTGTTTATTATATGTAACATTACTCCGACTCAGATTTCTGCTTTGGAAGAAATATGTGAAAACTCTATCGGGTATACCACTATTCATGCGAACACTGGAGGCCGCCATTATTAGGTTTGTGCAGACTACGGTCAATGATATGCACTTATGCATTTCAATAGCACCAATTCAAACCATTGTCTGAATACTTGTAGATACTTTGAAATCAGTGAAAAGCTTTTTGTTCGGCCCTAAGCACATACGTCAGAGTTTGCAAAGCATGTCGGGTAATTACAAGAACATGGCCGCTCCCATCATCTTTTGCCGCCGTAAGAATTAGTAAAATGTGGGTATGTTCACGTAAGGATTTCATGGGATCCAGGAGGCCAAAATTGCCAAGTTATGTATCAAATCAAATGTCTGTTCACCTTTAGTAATACGTATGTGTGGGTGTGTGTGTGTGTGTGTAAAGTTGTTAATGCGTGTTCCTCCCACAACGTAAAACTATTTATATTTTTAGCTACAAGGAAGCAAGGTTGACAAAAATAAAACAAGGAGAAAGTGAATTCCCTTTTCGTAATTTTAATGAGTTATAAATAATCACATCACATCAGATGTGTTTGCATATGAAATAAGAATGACGATGAATGAATAAACAGGATTTAAATCATTTGATATTGCACGAAGATAAATGGCCAGTATACGATGATAAAATAAGCATGACAATAAATAAATGCGGGTAAATAATTGCTTACGATGAATGTTGGCTAGAGTCCAAAAAGTGTGAGCGAGTTTGTTGTAATGAAGGAAGGGGCTGCACGCGATGATGATGCGGAGACTTGACGATGCCGTGGTTGAAGAACCGCGAAGTGCGCGATGATGACGCTGATGAGTACGCTCGTGAAGATGTTGACGCTCGCGAGTCGAGTCGAGAAATGAAGAAGACGATGCAGGAGATGTCAGCTACGGTGAATCGAGCTGGTGGATGACAGCTACGGTGAATCGAGCTGTGAATGTCAGCTATGGTGAATCGAGCTGTGTGGATGACAGCTACGGTGAATCGAGCTGTGTGGAGGTCAGCTACGGTGAATTGAGCTGTGTGGGTGACAGCTACGGTGAATCGAGCTGTGTGGAGGTCAGCTACGGTGAATTGAGCTGTGTGGTGATGTACGCCAGAACTGCCCGATGCGTATCGTGACGTGGAAGCTCCCAGTGGTGAATCAGTGGCACAAGACGGCAGTGATTTCATCGTACCACTAGAAACTATCCAGTCCGCTGGGGTCGGCGTGAAAGGTGCTGTGACATGATGGAAAGTTCACGCCACAGAAGGGTCTCGACGGCGGAGAGAGAAAACGAGTGTTGTTGTTGACTCGACTTAAGATGTTGCAAGGAGTGAGGATGACTGGAAAAACACGTGGAATTGGAGTGCGCGGTCGGTGAAATCACGGTGCGCGATTGGATGGTGAACACACATGGTTATGAATAAATGAATATAAATGAGTAAGTGACGGAAAATTACTGGGAAATACAAAACTGGTTATAACAAGTTTAACAGGTTTAAATAATGAAGGTCGGGGTCAAGTGCGAATTATGAGTTGCTACACACCCTCTAAATGATAATAATAACCGAAAGCCATAGTTTCATTGCCCTTTAATATAGCATATAAATCTACATATTCATGAAAGTATAGAACAGATTTGTATCATTTGAACAACATTATTTAATTTTGTTCAATTACTACATCTAGATTTTCTACAGCAGTTTAAAGGCATATATGCGTGGGTTATTAGACACGTGGATCCATCTTGCGCACTTTTACGCACGGTACGTAATCCCCATTGGCTCAGTTATAAGTAGCGATCGCAAACTGTCCCCACTTCCGAATACCCGAGTAAAAAATGCATAAAAAATAGTCGCGTTCGGAATGTTTGTACTAGTCGAATGGAGATCCATCAGAGATGTTTACGAGCGAAAATATCACGTAACACGCTTAACCGCAAATACTTCAAAGCACCGCTGTTTGATGTCTTAGGTGATAGCGTGAGAAATTCTTGCTGCATGCAATTTCATAAGAAGGCCCGTGTTCAGATATTTCGAAGCACCGCTCTTCGATCGATCCAACACATATCGTGAGTTTACCTCGAGAGATTACGGTGGAGTCGAGTTGGAATTTGCTGACTACCCTTTATAACCCACGCATATATGCCTTTAAATGTGTATTTAAACACCTTCTAGACCGGAACTTTACTATCCCTTTAACATATCCAGACACTCAGTGGAATAGATTTTCTGTTAATACAAATGTAGCTCCACCAAAGGCAGTCTCTTGAATATGACTGGTTTTATACAACAAATTATATACACATACATGCATATTATTATTAATCACTAATGATCAGATGTAAACACACATCCTTCTAAATAACACAAAAGAAGCTGAATTTCAATTGCTGAACTGTGATATTATTCCAGGGTTGCGTTGCTAACTGGGGAATGTAATGATGAGAATGCAGGTAATGCTAGCTTCTACCAAGGAGGTTTAAAACCTCCTTGCTTCTACTGCAAGACATCATTGTAAATTACTCTACCATTATCACCATCTAGCCTCCAAGTTACATGCAATCAATCAACACACTGGTGTATAAATGTCATGATTGTCATCATCATCAACTCTCTTCCAATGTATATGCAAAGCTCAAAGAAACTTCTGATGGCCTAAATGTGCAAGACTTCAATGTTGCATGGTGACCCAAGGTAATTTTCCAGCTCTTTGTATTGAAAGTGTCCTATGATGTCAATGCATTGAATAGAATTGTATTCACTATAAAGCTACATTTATCACACTTGCAGAAATTCTCAACAGCAATACATTATGTCATAATATCTCTATCACAATTTATCATAACCATTTAGCCAATCAAATCCATGACATTCATTTTAAATCTAAACGAGGAAAACATTTCCAAATCCTCACCTGCAGGACCACGTACAAAACTGCAGAACTCCATTGAATACTGAGCCTAACATTTGGTCAAATCAAGAGACATTATCATGTCAGGACAAACGGTTCCTTCTCATGACGGCCCTAACCTAATTAATAGCTGTCACTTATTATACGGATGGCATTCATTAGTCTACCATGTCTTTTCAAACAGCTTCACACATTCACAGCTGACAGCCTTAATTATAAATAAGCATTGGCACATAACAATCCAGCAGCTATACAGTTTTATAAGTTTGAAACTACTAGTACTACAATGTAGTAGTGCATGTTTATTAGTTCATAACAGCTGCACTTGTCTTCACATTCTTTGTCATTGATTTACTAAAGGATGCTGTGTAATGTGTTAATCTGGTTAGAGTTGGTGTATCCAAGGGTGTATCAAAACGAGGGGATAATGATTCTACTGTTTTACCAAGGAGGTATAAGGTTATACCTCCTTGGTTTTGCAACAGTATTTTTTATGTTGGTGTCATACCGATGAACATTAATTACTGGAACAAAAGTTTTCTAATACACATACACACATTCACAAGAGCTGGGGCTTGCCCTCACATAGACATTCACTATACTGTACACACACACACACACACACACACACTTTTTTTTTAATGTGATTTTTATTTCTCCAAATTATTAACATAACATTTACAACTGAATAACATTTTAAATAATAAAAGTTTACATCTCAAGTGTACAAATCAAGTGTAATTCACAAACATTTAACACGATGGAGATTTAACATAGATAAAAAGAAGTAAGACATGCTACTTCTCCCACACCTATCGCCCCCCTCCCCCCACCCCCTTCACACTCACCCTCTCCCCCCTGCCCCAGAAATCCTGCCTCTCCCCCCTGCACACGCACACACACACATACCAAACACAAAAACAGACATGTTTACAATTTAACATTACATATATGTACACACATGTAATCACATAAACACATACAACAAACACAGGTAGAGGCACATACTACACATAATAAAAATATTACATTTTAGAAATTGATACTGCGTAACAGGAAACTGTCATATCAATAAACGCTATTTTTTGTCAATTTGCCCAATACTTCTAATCAGCAATCTATCAAAACCCAGTCAAGGTTGGATTAGCTGTAGTCTCACACTATTTTGAATTTATCTTTTAAAGTGGCTGGCAAACCAAATAAATTATTTTATAATAACATTCAAATATCCTTTTTTGGTCAATAATCCACCCCCAGTTTGTACTACAAATAACTTCAATAACAGAAAATTACATGTTTAATAGTTTAATAGCCTTCCGTGACTTGCTAAGCCCCGCCTCTCAAAATCCACAATTTCAGGCGGAAGTTGCATATATATCTATAACAGACGAATGCAAACTACTGCCTGAAATGACACCTTTTGTGTAATGCAAACACGAGTTTTGGGGGGCGTTCGCTGCGTTCCCAATGGTAATTTTAAAGGCAGAGTTGGTTCGGTCGGTCGGTCGGTCAAACTGGTTCCTGACCGGCCCGATAAGGACCCAGTTTTGTTTTATTGAAACTGGCGTACCGATGAAAAATATACTTGATAGAATCACGCAAGCATTGGCAAAAATGCAGTGTTTCTCTTTTTATATGCCAATAATTTTTAAATATTGATGAGCCATCTGAATTGAAATCCAGTCTACAGCAATTATTCATGAAATGGCAGTCAATGCTAAATCTGGAATATTTGGGGAAAATAAGCCTCTGTAAAAACAGGTGGAAACACACTGGCATACACTCGTCATTGACAGTTATACAGCTTCTCACTTCTGTTCTGAAGGTTGATTTTTTTTAACAAATTTTGCAATCCGGAAAAAAATATCAAAAGATGATAATTATTATTTCAAAAAGTTATCATCTTTAATAAAGTGTAATTCAAACTAACCTGTAATATGACAAAAAATAGGAAAGAAATTCAGAGAAAAAAACCAAAACCTGGCTTTTACCCTCTATGTAGATCTATACAAATTTAGTTATATAACACACACAAACACACATACACACACACACACACACACCACGCACACACAATAAAGACACTCTTTCAGATAAAACATGATGCTCAAGCATACAAATATAAGACTATGATAATAAACATGATCATCCACAGATCAAATACTACACATTTGAAAAACATTAGGCTATATGATTTTAAATGAGTAGAGCACTGTAACCACGGAAACATAGCTACTGCAATCAAGCGACTGTGTTTTCACCCTTCATCTGTGTGTTGTGTCTGGTTACATATTTTGTAAATTGTGTAGTTGTCATTTGTTGGACAGATAACCTTCTCCATATTAACATCAAATACACATAATGCATCAATGTTTACAAGGTTCATTTACTTGAATTGGCTGCCAATTTACATCATAACTTGTAGATGTAGAGTGCAATGCACTATGTCTATTTGCACAAAATTGAAAGGAAGAATCAATTACCTATTAAAGCCACATTCAATATCAGGGTTATAGCTTATCCAACCCTCGAAATTAACTTTTTTTGCTGGTGGCCCGGTCGGGCCAGTAAAATTAGTATTTTTCCAATTTTGGTGGCCCGAAACCAAAATCTACTGGCCCGAAAAAAATAAGGAAAAACAAAAGTAAAATTAAAACAATAACCATATTCATAGTTTCAGGGTACTGGGCAATGTTTAGCCTCATTTGTTACTGTATTCCAATGCTCGAAATTATCTTTTTTTCTGGTGGCCCGAAAATAAAATTTACAAACAAAGAAAAACAATGGTCATGACTACTTGGTCATTAAAGGGGTAGTCCGGGCCTGATATAACTATTCGTTTTTTGAATAAGCAGAACAAGACGAATGATTGGTGAAAATTTGATCAAAATCGGACAAGAAACACGGGAGTTATACCTGTTTGAACATTATGTAATAATGAGCGATCGTTTCAAAATTGCCGCCATATGCAACCTCATTCACGAGCACCTCGCCATGGCTTTAGTACATGAAAATACACTTATTTCTCATTTTTCGATGTTAAAAATTAACTTTCTCTCCTTTTTTCACGAATTCATAAAAGAATATCGATGGGGCAACCTCATTTGAATGTGTAAGCTCATAAATTTGCTTTGTTATGAAGAAAATTTAAATTTTGTTAAATATCCATGTAGAAGTCAAAATGGCTGCAGCTCGCAAGTGACGTCACGATCGATAACAATTGCGAACGATACTAAAAATCGGAGCAAAGTTCGTCCTGTCATAACTTTTTTATTGCTTATCCGTTTTGGCTCAAATTTTCGATCCCGATTCTTCATATTCACCTCATTTTATAGCAAATATCACATTTCTGGGGTGGAATTCCTCTTTAATTGGTAAATTATGGAAGTTATGTGTTAAAATTACCACCATCATTAAAGAAATCCATCACTGAATAAACAAAACAAAACCTAGAATCGAGCAGTTTTATCTAAGAGTCATCAACTGATGAAACTAAGCTCTTTTCCATGTACGATTTTGTTATTTTATGGTCCATAAAATCTCCAACACAAAAAAACACACATGGGACTGAGCATAGGCCTAAGATAACTTTTCAAATCGGGAAATGAAATCACTTAAATCTTTGTTATTTTACAAGCTAAAATAATTCCAAGTAGTCACAAGTCTCTACCTTGTAAAAATGATTCTTTCTAATACCTTCAAAAATATGAATAATGATCCGAAAGATGAAATTATTCCCCTTTATTGACGGTATCGCGGAAGGTATCGCAAAGGCAAGCACACTGCACTTTGCAATATGAATGAATGTGAAAAGTTAGACATGTGTTTTGATAGGTCTTAGTATGCACACATACTCCCTCTGTGGATTGGTTGTTCTATGTTTATATTCTACATGTTGCAAAGGCTTCCAGGGGGTGTGTGGGAAATTAAGAAAACAGCATAAGCATATGCTTTTACTTTTAGTCATTACACACCTCTGGAAGTTGTTTAATTTTACCATGATTTATCATGCAAGAAGTAGATAATTCAAGGGAGAGTGTTCATATGAGGAAATAGCACATATTTGTAGGCATAAATAAGGATTAATTCAACTAGCGCAAGTGCGCTTGCGACTTTTTATGTCCGTCCTTTTCATTTCTTGCAAATATTTAAATCACAATTAAAGTGTTTTTAAGAGGTGTCAAACTTGAGATTCATATTCCTTGATGTTGTCTTCTTATGGTTTAAACATTTGGTGGCCCGATCGGGCCACCAAACTTTGGCATTTTCATGTTTTTACTGGCCCGACCGCAACTTTTACTGGCCCCGGGCCATCGGGCCTACGCCAATTTCGAGCGTTGGCTTATCAAACCTCTTTACTTCCCCTACATGTCACCATTACTTCCTTTCTTCATCTGTTAATCTCAACAAATAAATTTCCCCTCTCTCTCCCTCTTTTTTTCTCACATATATCCTTTTATTGCATTCATGCACTATTTCTTTCACCAGTTTCCAACATAATTTATGCTTCATATTATACAATCACGAGAACATTCTAAAACATACATCATGTTGTAAATTTATGATTACTAAAAAAAATTGACAATTTCAGTGGACAACTTCCACCTTTGTTCTGCATGGGTAGTATGTACTTCCTATTAGTCCACTTCTGGTATCAAATCCAGCAATAACAAGTTCAAGTTTGATAATAATTAGCAGTGTTCACAACATTATTCCCCATAAAGGCAGATTGTACTGTATTATCAATACACCACTATAATTCAGATAGAAAATGTGTCCTGTTGTGTCATCTTTCTCCTAGTATATGAATGGGGATTATGGGGTTAGTTTGGTTGTTTCTAGCTCTAATATCTCCCCCAACCAAGTTGCTACAATTCATCAGCAATTGACTTGAAATCAAAGGGAATTAGCACTCAGTACACAGAAAGACCCTTGAGTCATACTGGGGGAGAAGCTGTTCAAGGCCCAACTTAATCTCCTCAAATCAACCATTGCTATTTCTTCTAGTCATGTGTTTGAAGTTTGAATAAAACAGGAACAAACAGAGGGACACATATACCCCTTACACAGTGGTCTGATTTTCATTGGACAATGAAACGGCCACTGTGAATGGTCGAAAGGAGAAATATCAGGGGGAAATCAGGCTGATAGAAAGAAGAGAAATAGGCAATGAAATTCTCTTGATCAAGAGCAGGTGGTAAAAGAAATGCTAGTGAAAAGGTACATTTTAATTGGGATAGATCGCGCTGGCATGTTGTGCACATACGCAATGAATGCGTACTAGCGCACACGGATGTGCTTATTGGCTGTCTTGGCGTTCTTCTTCCTCTGACCTAGATTATTGTTAGTATACAACTAACGAATGGGCTTCTTGTGATAGTCAAATCTATTACTGAGGTGGGCTCAAAATGATTATTACCCGAAGCGTAGCTGAGGGTAATAGTCATTTTGAGCCCACCGAGGTAATAGATTGCCTATCAAAATCAAGCACATTCGTTAGTTGTTTTATATCACTCATCAATATCAGTGATTGTGTTCAGCTTATAGCAAAATAAGTGATAATCTCTGAATATTTAATAAAATCGCTTGTAAATTTTGATATAAAAATCAATCGACATTAAAGAAGCCAGTATGAGCCTCCAGAACCACGGCGCATCTAATACGCTTAAAGGCATTGTTATTTTGCGCACACAATCACAAAGACGCAAAACTGAGTGCGCACCAACGCGCTGGCAGTTGCGCACATACGCGATGAATGCGTGCTAGCGCTCCCACGGATGAGCTTATTGGCTGTCTTGTCGTTCTTCTTCCCAGGGTGTTAGTTTTTACCAGCAATGTCAATCACGTGACTAGAACGTGTGCGCCATAGAGTACTGCACAAATTTGATCGCGTGTGCATTTTGCTTAAACACATGATCTATGGGACGAACGCGTAACGAACTTTTAGTGTTAATTTTTTGCTAACAGCCCGGTCACATGTTTGCGCGGGGATTGCATGATCTCATGAGGGATATAATTTTTATTATATCCCTCATAAGATCATTTTACCATTGAATTTAACAAACGATAGTTTTGGACAACACGCACAATCACGTGACCGGGCTTGTTAGTAAAAACTAACACTAAAAGTGCGTTACACGCTCGTCCCATAGATCATGTGTTTTAGTAAAATACACGCGAACAAATTTGTGCAGTACTCTGTGGCACACAAGTTCTAGTCACGTGATTGCCCTTGTTAGTATAAACTAACACTAATCTAGGTCAAAGGAAGAAGAACGCCAATACAGCCAATAAGCACATCCGTGGGCGCGCTAGTACGCATTCATTGCGTATGTGCGCACTCAGTTTTGCATCTTTGTTATTGTATGCGCAAAATAAACAATGAAATTAAGCGTATTAGATGCGCCATGGTTCTGGATGCTCATACTGGCTTCATCAATGTCGATTGATTTTTATGTCAAAATTTACGAAAGATTTTATGAAATATTGAAGAGATTATTTTGCTATAAGATGAACGCAATCTGTGATATTGATGAGTGATATAAAAAAACTAACTAATCTATTATATTAATACGGTAAGCTTCAACCCCCTGAATCGCCTCCCACACGGGCGCGCCTCCCCCCGAGAATTCTGCGACTCCCTGACCGTCGGCATCGAAGGGTATACGTTTTGCGGAGGACGTAGAGGCATTCCCGAGTCGCCTTCGCCCCGTGATCGTCGTCCAGATCGAAGAAAAGGAAAGGTGCACAATGTCAGTTGCATGTTTAAGACTCCGAGCATTGACTAACGACGCAACTTTGTTTGACGAATATAAACCTAAGCTAATAAAACAAGATATATATTGAGAAACATTTTAAAAGTTTGCAGGTTGCAACATTACCCCGGTTTAGATAAATATAAATATTATTATTACGCAAATGGTCGATATGATCTGTAGGTCTAAAATTGACAATGCAAGGGGCTGTGTAATCGTAGTGTAATAATAGTCGTAAAGTTCAAGGCACAAGGCAAGAAGGTTTCTCGCAATCTGCACATGATTGATAATACGACAAAATATAAGAGTGTCATTTTATTAAATGCATGAAGAGACAAATAATCATTCCCTCCAACTCAATTATATATCCCCAGGTTTCACAAGAATATGATAAACTTATAACCATGATAACAGGGGATAATACTGGAATCGGAAATCAAACTTTTAGGACAAAATCCTGCAGATTTGGAAAAGGGGGAGAAGGTGATCACCTTCCCCCAACTAACTTCGCAAAAAAAAGAAAACAACGAAACCACATCGAGTACATGTTTTTATATATATTATGTCATAAGTTCGTCATGTATACAATTTCATCATATATGTATATATATGCATTATTATTATTGTTAACATTTAAACAGTGTACCGGGGATATCTGATGGGCTGGGTTTATAGTGTTCACTGAAATGATGTATACATGTGCAAAAGAGCGGGTGGAAGAGGGTTAGAAAACCGTGACTCTTTCGTATTTTAACCATGTGGATATAGGGGCGTTTTAAATTATTTTCAGAGGTCGTTGTGTTCTTAAAATCGTGATGGCTTTTCTTGACTAAAAACCCCGCGGATTTCCGCGGGTGCCGCTAGTGTGCTTGATTGTGATAGGCAATCTATTACCTCGGAGGGCTCAAAATGACTATTACACTCAGCTACGCTTCGGGTAATAGTCATTTCGAGCCCACCTCGGTAATAGATTTGACTATCACAAGAAGCCCATTCGTTAGTTGTATACTAACAGTTGCCATCACGTGACTAGAACGTGTGCGCCATAGATTACTGCACAAATTTGTTCGCGTGTGCATTTTTCTAAAACACATGATCTATCGGACGAGCGCGTGATGCACTTTTAGTGTTAGATTTTACTAACAAGCCCCGTCACGTGATTGTGCAATGTGCATGCTGTTTAAAACTATCGTATGTCGAATTCAATGGTAAAATACTGTTTCAAGTTAAGCTTGTAAATATAACTATTGCATTTTTTAAAGAACTGGAAATTAAAGAAAAATGGACCATCAGACATGCAAATCTTAATTCTTTTGCAAAGAATCGTGTTAAAAGCCTAAATTAATGATCATTAGAGGAATTCACAACTTTTGGGTATAATTGTTTAGCCCAAATTGTATTATTGGTAAATAGCAATATAATTAATGTACATTGGCAATATTGTCAGTCGCGTTACATTAGTGTTCCCTTCTGTTACATCATCTTCCCAGTTCACATGAACCCCATAATTTCTGCAAGAGATATGGGCCTTATGGTATTATACACATATAAATTCCATCTCAATCTCTACACAAACAAACAAATCTCGGTCATATCTTTGAATGTCGTCAGTCACGTTGCATGGCTGTCAGTCTCGTTATATTGCCAGCAGAAAACAAAATAAGTGAAAGCAGAATTCTAAAAGTTTCAATTGGAAAATGTAGTAATGTCCAAAAGAAATATATAAGAATATCATGGACATTGCTCATTCTGTAGCCTAAGAAATAACCTATAGTTTAACATAACTACCATAAGGGAAAATGAGCCCTGGCATGATCCGCTCCCACTGACTAATGCAGAAGTCCTAACCCGAACTCTAAAATGCTTTCTGTTGTATTGTATCTACAATATTTTTTCTGCTGTCTAACTGCAGCTAACTAAACTCCTCAAAACATTTGGACAATTGGATTATCTGTTTATTTTCCTTTGTAATAATATAAATTTGTATCAGCTGAGAATAGGTTTGTGTAGAGAAAAAACCCACATACATGTACATGTGCAATGAAATACAATAGCAATAGCATGTATACACAAACACACAGAGATATTGTATACATGTGATGATGCTGTCATCCATTCATTGTGTTCCACAGCCTACACTCTAATCCTGGGAGATACATGTAGGAGGGATTCTCTGACCAGTACAATTCAAATCATAATTGCTCATTCTATGTACACATGTATGTCAACACGTTTCCTTACACCTACTTGTTGTCAATGCATTTCTGTGCAAGAATCTGTTTGTGTCCTTGTAGCCCGGGGGGGGGGGGGGGGGGGGGGGTACTCACGTATATTGGGTATATGGGGATGTGCCGCTGGGAAGGGTGACTTTTTCAAGAAATATCCTTAGACATGGGTCCCCTTTTCATCAAAAAAATCCTTAGACATGGGTCCCTTTTTTCATATTTCCCCCTTTTTATACGGGATTTTGGGATTTGCCGATGTGAAATTGCCAAATTTTTCAAGCTCGCTACGCTCGCTAACTTAAAACCACAAAATTTGCGGGAAATACACCCAAAACATGCGCCGCAGGCGAAAACAAATCCTTAGACATGGGTCCATTTTTCGCAAAAGGACCCTTAGATGTGGGTATGGGTTTGGAGGTCTCAGCCGCACACCCCTGTCCGACTATAATCTGAGTACCCCCCCCCCCCCCCCCCCGGGCCTTGCAGGCCCCTGGGAATATACCCAGCAAATGCAATTACCATGCAAAATATGGATGAGTGTCAACATTCTGGATATTATGAGCATAGAACAATCATCAACAATTATAAATTATTGCAAAAGTGATTATTGTAGCATGATTAATCATGGGGAGTCATACAAAAACAAATTTGCAGGTTTTAAATTTGTACTCACCTATTGGAAATATAAAATTTTAAAATTTAAGAAAGTCACATGTGAATTGTCTATATGATTTACTAAATTTGACTTGACATTACTAAATTTTCTTTGGTTTTGAATACTCCAATGTCGTGTTAAGATGTTCTGTTGCACCACTAGTACTGTAACATTACTCAAGTCATGTACATTGCACTCGGCAGCTAGCCACAGTGCAGCTATAGCTAGCTGTACTGCTGTTGGCAGCTCATTTTCATCAATATTTCCAATAAAGCAAAATTTTACTTGTGATTTGATATTTAAATTAAATTCTAAATTCTCAAAAATTCCCACTTGTACTGTAGCCTACAAATAATTTAAAATTTTGCTGAAGTATGCATACAGCAAGGCTCGACACTCGCACTGGCCCGGGGCCAGCAAAATGTATAAAAGTCATATTTCGGTGGCCCGATCGGACAAGCAGATTTTCAACCCGACATTGACAAAATTAAAAAATCTTGTTTTCTTTTATGTCGTGCTTCATCTGTAATCACAGGTTTGATTAGGAAAGAGTGATATTTTGAATAGTAAAAAGCTTACTCGTGAAATACAATTTTGGGACCAGTAAATTTTCTTTCAGGCCACCAGAATAGGGGAAGAAACTATTTCACTGGCCCGACCGGGCCACTGACTAAAAAGGTGAGTGTGGAGCCCTGCATACAGTGAATACAAATTGAGATTATGATTTTATGACAATCTGGATCTTGAATGCAACATGTACATGGTGCATTTACTGTTAAAGTAGAGGAATACAAAATACAAAACTGATATATGGGGGGGGGGGGGGGGTAGAAAGGGGCATAGTGCATTTACCAATATGGCCCTTTGAAATATTGACTCCCTCTTTACAGAAAAAGCCTTCCACATTTTTCTATTCTGGATCAATCATTGCAAATGCAATGCAGTTTTCAGTTTAGTAGGTGTGTACTATAGCAGGTAGCTACATCTGCATTAAATAAAGGTCTCACAATCTAATCTGGACTTCACTTGGCTGTGTTTCTTGTGCCAGACCTAGACAACCTCAGCCTAAATGTGATTACTGGATCCATACAAATCTTGTTACTCTCCCACATGCACCACCTTGAGGTAATGTCCCATGACAGTCTGTTCTCCCACCAATGTATTCCTTCAATATAACAATTTAATTGATTTCAGCCAATCAGTAATGGCTGGTTGGCAGAATTAACCCTCTCAATCTCATAGGAACACCATGCATCAATCACATTTTCATATGAAACTTACCACAGTACTAGCCTACTAGGATGGTGGAGCACCTTGCAGCTGATAGAATACATTAACAGGTTTTTCACAAGGAAGAAAATAGGACAACATATGTACCAGTTGAAGATGTGTTGTGAGAAATTGATGCAGTTGGAGCTGGGAGTGCATTTGCCAGATACATACAATGTATGAAAATGTTGATGTGCTTTTTAATATAAGCAAGTTTAGAATTAACCAACATAAAGTAACATGAAAAAAGCATAAACATATTATTCATATTCTGATGAACATTTGAGATATATTTAAGATATTTTGTTTCTTTAATAACTAGTAAGTCACTACCGTAAATACCGGCGCAATTGCCGCATGCCGACTTTGGGCATTGAAATTGAAAAAAAATTTGGAGAAAAGTGCGCTAGGAAAACTGGCGACAAAAAAAGCGGGAATAACGGCGGGAAACCAGAAAATCGGCTAGGAAAATGTGCCAAATGCATGCAGTGCCGCGGTGGTAGAATGAACGTAACATCAAAAACGTGCCATGCCCCCATGCCGCGCCCCGCCAAATATCCGCCCAAATAATCTTGACAAAACTGCCACTCTACTATGGTAGCACTGTATGCTACCGTAGCTTACCATCTCGATCAAAATGTCCAAACCTAACCCTACTGTACTGCACTGTACTACAGAGAACCAGGTACTGTGATGTACGTACGTGCAAATGCAATGCATTCATAACGCACGTAGCTAGATCGATGACAGCTAGGCGGGAGCTAGGCGAGCGCGGCGCTGGCAGTGTGCATTTGTTTCGTAACTTTGAAGTTAAAAACGTATCAGATTTCGCAAATATCAGCAAAAAAAGGTGAGAAACCATTCTAGGCCAGGGTAAACGTAGACAATTTGGCTATCTAATGTTTTATCATGCAATACAATACAATACAGTGCAATACAACCAATAGTCCCACACCTGCTGAAATGTGATGTTTTGAGGCCAGTCAAGAGTGACATTTTGACTATCTCCGCGTACACGCCGCACCCCGACTTTGCAGGGTTTTTTCGAGGAAAAAGTATGCGGCGATTACGCCGGTATTTACGGTAGTTATTTAGATTCTGTAACTGTCATTTCAATAACAATTTCTTTCCAGAGAAAATCAGTATTGTAAATTCCTGCACCAATCTGCCAAATTTGACTTTAATAACATGCACTTCTTGACATCTCGTGAAGCAAACTTCAACAAGCATTACAATGGCAGCGTGATGTTGATATAATGCATCTATTATATTAATACGGTAAGCTTCAACCCCTCGAATCGTGTCCCACTCGAGATAGCCTCACCCCGAGAAATTCGGCGACTCCCCGACCGTCGCGATCGAAGGATATACGTTTTGCGGAGGACAATAAGGCATTCCCGAGTCGCTCCCACCCCGTGGTCGTCGTCCAGATCGAAGAAAAGGGAAAGTCAGCAATGCCGTTTGCTAAAGTTAAGGCGCCGAGCATTGACTAACGATTTATCGCCGTAAAAGTATTTGTAAGAATATAAATTGGAGTAGATAAAACAAATAATATATATTGAGAAACCATTTTAGATATAACATGTTGCAAAACTACCCAGGTTTTGATAAATATCAATATTTATATTAAGGGGATGGTATGGTAATGATAGCTATTGCCGATTGGCATCGTGTTTGTAAGTGCATCGACGACAAAATGCGACAACTTCAATTTACAATGTAGCTGTGCAAGTTATACAACGCGCAATGGTTGTACAGCTGTGTATATAGGTCGCGCAGTCATCTAATTACCCCACCGAACCGTAGTTTATTTGCATAGCTCACTGACCTGCTGACCATCGTCTCTGGTCACTATCTCATTCGCCCTACCGTACATGATACTATAATTGCGCCAGCTTGTGGTAAGATGTATTAAGTCAGCCACGAAGCTACCATGCAGTACCAGAAGAGACGCCGAGGGGGTGGGGGGGGGGGGGGGGGGGGTGGGGGTGGGGGTGGGGTAGAATGGACAGGGGAGGTATCTGCTCAAACGGCGAAGCTACTCTATTAGCAAGAACACGAATATATAGTGTATTGTATCTATTTTAATACAAGCAGAACAAATTATGGATCATATGAAATATGGGGGATAACTGAATAACTTTGCGTGGATGCTAAACCATCATGATTTTGTTATACATTGGCCGGATCTATCGTTGGACGGGGCCCCGACGGGTTGTGGGGTGGGATTGAATCGCCCGAGTCTATTTTGTCTTACTATTTAAATGATGACTGTGGGATATTTAGTAAAGTTTTAAAGTGTTGTTATGTCATCATCGTCTTTCTCTTACAAAAACCCACGGATTTCAGCGGGTACAGCTAGTGTATATGATTGCCTTTGCAAGCGCAGAGAGTGGGCTGGGTTCTTAAGCTTTTAAAAAGATTGTACAAGCCGAAAGTCAATTTGAAAGATAAATCAATGAAAGAGAACTTTGCTGACCATGAGATTGAGAAATTGAAAAATAGTCCATTTAATTTTCAAAACAGATTCTTCTCAACGCGTAATAATCACAATTGAATCATGATATTACTGTTATTTGGTATTATGTATACATGGAAAGTGAGAAGAGCTGCTTATTCCTGTTGAAATAAATGAAACAATTATGTCTTGGATAGCTCCAACTAAATCTGACTACTTTATGAAAGAAAGGAACAGCCCACTACACTCATGGTATGATTACACAGAGCAACTTAGTTTGTATCTGAATTCTGAACATGTATGCACTGCATGATCACCTAAAAGTGTTTCGAATGAATGATCAACTTGTGTATCAGAACAAAAATGGCAAAAAAGAACTGATCATACCCCTTGATCTTAGACTGATAATTGAAAGTGATGCCAAATGAGATGCAAAGCTGTGATTAACTACTGTAATGTCCCTACTGTGCTGTCCTCAGATCTATTAAGATCCTGACGTCATTGCATCAGCATGGTGACTGCATATAAATATAAGCTAAGAAGATCAATCCCCTTCCCCTAGATGACATGAATAGCATACACCAGCTCAGGCATGAATCAAGCACATCACACCCTGATTTCTCACATTGCTCAGTTAACAACAGTGTGGTTTCCAGACATTTCATTATTCACTCAGTACTCATTTATCTGTTGCTATTATCCATTATTTTTTGTATACAAGCCACTATTTTGCTGTGCAAACAAAATGTGTTTTGTAACCTTCTTCAATCCTGTGTTTGTCTTTGATTTTGTGCAATATTGTGTGTCGTTATCTTTGTTTATTCTGCAACTCTACCAAGGAGGTATAAGTGAGTAATATCATATAGTACAGCAGGCTCGTTTGAATATTGCACTGCATTTTCCTCACATGTGTGTACTTTATTATATTCTATAAAAAAACATTTCACAATTAAAACTCCCATTACTTTTCAAACAAATTTCAATAAATAATGGGAAAATGAGAGATTAGTATTTTTTTGGTCATGTCTAGCAAAGACAGGTTCCTGTTTAAATTGGCATAAATAATGTAAGCCATTTATAATAACAGACAGTCATAGACAGGGAAGGAAGTACATGTACATGCAGGACCTTCAGTTTGGTTTTAAAACAATGAAAATGAAGAAAACAGAAATGACAAATGACAAATGACAAAAAATGAGACCAAAGTGCATTATACTCCTTTAAATAGTCCATTACCCTTGTATCTCCCTTCTTTGTGCCTATGGTGCCACACAAATAAAACACACTAGTCAAAAATTACTTTCTATCATTAATGTGTCATCCAGAGAAATACTTGCTATTCAAATTAATAAAAGAAACTTCCTCCTGTATCAAGTATACAAATTATTAACTTCAAACAAAGTTCAGGTAAGTAAACATTTGTAAATAACCATGCAAAGACAATAAAGAATAGTAACATTCTGGTTTTGAGGGCCCTTGAAATATGTATTCTTTTGAGAGGAAAGCTTTTCAGAGGAAATATAGGTATAGGAACCGCAAAAGCAGATGCAAAAAAAACCACACTTGTTTGAACAAAACCCCGTTTAATAATAGCTGACATATTGATTAATAACAGTCCTTTGAATGAAAGTTACTGACTTTTATTAGCAATTTCATTGATATGAAATTAAATATTCATATAAATCTACACAATCCTGTAATATACCAAAAGTGGCTTTAAAACTTGTATGACATAGAGGACATATTTATAACAACAATTACCCAATAGCATTTGTATGCATGGTGGCTATCTTGGAAAAATATAAAATATCTAATAACAAGAAACCCCTCGTCCTCATTGTCACAATATAACAAAACCCAGAAAGTCAACTTGTGTTATTTTTTACTTAAGAATACTGACATTAAAGACTTACCCCCAATGCTTACTGGTGTTTGAAGCTCGAACAGATTGAGCAAATGTGCTCCTTAGAATAATGTCAGCACATAGAGGTAATCTATGTGGACTGTGGGCCAGTCTTGTAGCAACTAAGCTTCACTAGGCAAGAATCTCTTTGCACGTGTCAACAATCACTACCTTCCGTACAGCACTTACAATACGTTATATATTAACATGGGTTCCTTTTCTAAAGTCAAAATAGTTCCTCGCAGACATTAATTCATGAAAACTCTTGCTCACACTTTTACACCAGGAAAGAAAGTCTTTCTCTTCACAGCTTTCTCAAGACCAACACTGATGAACAGATGGGAAGAAGTGGGAGTAAGTTTCTTTGTCAGAATGACAGGTTGTTGGCTAGACAAACTTCAAATAGTCACACTGTAACCACTTTTAGATCCACAAACACAACATAAGAATTCCTCTGGGATATACAACACAACAAAGTTTATACTCTGTCACTGACAAAAGGTAGTAGTTCAAGTTCCATCGAGACGTACCACATTTGATCTGTCCCATGTAATAAGCTAGATTGTATCTGATTGTATACTGAATGTGACTATCTGCATGACACGCTCTCCACTGCTGATAGGAAATGAGTAAAATCAAGGAGGTTGGGAGGCATGGCCAAGCCTTTGCCCCTGCGAGACAAACCAGGGCTTTATCATTTCAATCCAGACCCCAGGTTTCACCCCATGCCCATACTGACAGACAACCCATCCCTCTAGACAAACATCAACATTTAGCAGCACATCCACCGAGACAAAACAAGTGGACATGGTGAGGTTGCTGGAGTGACAACGGGGAAACAACAGTGGATAGGTTTCCCCTTGTAACATAAATAACCAGAATACCTATCCATTTCCAGATCTACATGTGTTATTGCATACCGCTAATGAATTTCCAGTACAATGCACAGTAAACCAAGTTCAAGGCTCCTGACACTTTCAAAAGCTTGTAAAAAAGTACACTCCATAATCATGATCTCTGGTCAGGATTCTCAGGTGAAACTATAATACACTCATGAATTTGAAATACTGTAGTAGGGCAGATAAATGTTACAATTCAAGGGATTCATTCAAACCAATATCAACAAATAGTAACTAGGAATGAATCATAATTAATCACATTTTAAATTAATATACAGAATACAGAAGTAGCCTACAAAATGTCATCTATACCCCCCTCCCTCCCCCCACACACACACATACTACTACCTGATTCTGTAATTAAAATGCTTGCCAAGTATAAAGTGACAAAGATATGGGTGTGATGGTAATCACCTATATTTCCTATAATTAGGTCTTAAAGGAAACCAACACCCCCAAAAATCCTTTGATAGACATGTATTAAAGTGATTTGAGTCAGTCATCCATTCCACCAGCAACCATAGAAATATGTGTCTAAAAATATTTCTATTTAAACTGTATATAATCATTATTAACCATAGCAGACATCTGAGCAGGGCAATTTTAAAACCATATTGCCCTCCAAGTTAAGTAGGCCAACAAAACGATGGGTGAAAACAAATCATATTGCCCGCTCAGAAAAGTCAATGGGATTTTGTGTGTAATTTGCCGGTCAATATGATCACACAGTAAACCAATGGACAAAATCTTATTGACCGCTCAGAAAAGTCAATGGGATTTTGTGTGTAATTTGCCGGTCAATATTTATCCGAGATGAAGGCGCGCTAACAGCATGAGTGCGCAAATTCATACGCGCGTTTATCAATGATTTGCGCGTGTCTAATTATGACGTAACAATGTGTTACGCGCTAGCTAAGTAATGATTATTTACAAACTGGGATGAAGTTAAGATGTATGAATTTTGGTTAAAACTTGAAGTTTAAACATCGTCCAATAATAAATTGTAAGAATTGTGCAATTTGTACCCTTTAAATTAATATATTGCATGTTCGCTCGAGATGTCTGATTAGTTAATAATTACAATATTGACTGGACTTTCGTGCTACACTACAAATATTGCCCTCACTAGATCCATATTGCCCTCGTCTTCGACTCGGGCAATATGAATCTAGTTCAGGCAATATTTGCCGTGTCTCCCTCAAGGCCAGTCAATATTCTTTAAATATATTGATTGGAATATACAAGTAAATTCAATAGCTTGCCAATAATTACAAAATAAACTAACCCACTTTAATATGTAAGGCACTAATAACACACACAAAAGTTGTTTGCGTGGGCCAAACAGGAAGCCCAGTCCCAAGTGGCAAGCATGTCAGATCTACATGCTACAGGTTGTAAAAAGGCACAAGTAGGTAACAAGAGTCTACCTCATAGTGTCAAACACAAGAGTTTGGAATATTGGCAAGCATATCCACAACACAGCCAACTTGACATTATAATTGCTGTCAGTGCCAAAATGTGAATTAACAAAACATTTAATAGGCAAGGCAAGGAACCTGTCAAGTATGCATGTTATCAATATCACATCCACTGTCACACCCAACAATTTCAGGCTAATTTTGTCACCAAGGGCACGTGATTTTAGATAGTCATGATTAATACTTCATGAGAGCAAATAAAGCCAGGCCCTAAACATGACTTCATGCTGTGAAATTCATAGACAAAACAACATGAACCTGAAACTGTTAGATGAATCAGAAAAAAGGCAACCCGTTCTTGATTAATCACTGTTAAAGGCTATTTTTGCATATTATAATGAGCCCTGTGACCTTTGATCTTTGGCCTTATGACCCCCCAAATTAATGCTGTTATCCGATCCGAGAACGGGAACAAATCCCGGCGGCGGTAATTGCCGGCGGCTGTAATTGCCACCGAGCCGGGATCCGGGCCGGTTCCGAGAATTTAGAAATATTCGGATAATTCTCGGAAGATTTTGGCGACCCATTTTCTCTAGTAATAATTATGTTTGACAGTCAATTAAGTAGCGGAATAAAAAAAAAAAAATGGGAGAAGTGATATTATTTACTTTATGAGTGGTTATTTTCGAGAAATTCTTGGTTCGTTACTTCGTTTCACAGTCGAAAATTGAACAGGACGTGCAAAATTGCTAGTCATTTGAACGATATTGCGGACGGATGTTCACACAAACGCCGGCCGATACTCCCGCCGACATTGCATATATTGGAATTGGATGGATCGCGTTTGTCTACTTACATGATTGCATGGCATTTGAAAGCTGAACAGAAAAAAGAGCCCCAAAACAATGAAACAAGGCGATAGCCGTAATGTGTCTCGCCCAATTGCGCCCATTCATGCCAATGAAGTTTGGTTACAAACAGATGCAGGGTTGGAAAGTTATCGACCATTATAGAGTCTTGCAGGTAAACTTTCAAATTTGACCTCATTTGACCTTTGACCTACATATGTGACATTTGACCCCAGAATATCATGGAGGCCAATATAGGGCATCTACCAATCGAGTTTGGTTACAAACAGATGCATGGTTGGAAAGTTATCAACCCTAATAGACTCTTACCCCCAAACTTTCACATTTGACCTCATTTGATCTTTGACCTACTTACATGACCTTTGACCCCAGCATATCATGGAGGCCAATATAGGGCATCAACCAATCAAGTTTGGTTACAAACAGATGCAGGGTTGGAAAGTTATCGACCCTTGTAGACTCTTACCCCAAAACTTTCACATTTGACCTACTTATGTGACCTATGACCCCATCATATCATGGGGGCCAATATAGGGCATCTACCAATCAAGTTTGGTTACAAACAGATGCAGGGTTGGAAAGTTGTTCAAATTTTTGTAAGCGTCACGGACGGACGGAGGACAGACGGACGCAATTTGGATCCCTTAGTAAAAAATTGGATCCCTTAATAAAAAATTGTAAAGCGCTTAGAGATGATTATCAATCGTGATAGGCGCTATATAAATAATAGATATTATTATTATTAGTCTCCCTCCACCTACGGTGGTGGGCTTTGACAAAAACTGCGCTGAATATCGGTAAATTTCCATCGCGAGAGAGCGCACGTGTGTTACATGCCATGCTCGCGCACAGTACCGGTACAAGTGCTACGCGAATACGGTGCAGGTGTGTAACAACATGATATGCACGACGTATGATACGTAACTTCGATCTCTCTGGAATAGGGAAGATCGAAGTTACGTAGCATACGTCGTGCATATCATGTTGTTACACACCCACACCGTATTCGCGTAGCACAGTACCGGTACCGTATGCGAGTTCAGTGTGTAACACCCGTGTGCGGGTGCCAATTTGAGTTCCCCATAGGAATAAATGGAGATCTTCAAAGAGCCATAGTTTTCTTGTTTCTTGCCCGATTATGCTCTAACTTTCAGAGATTATTCCTCCTAATCTCTTCAAGTCTATGAAAGCAACATTTTGCTTGGGTTTCATTGTCCTTTAAAAGGGCATAATATTACTGGTGACTTGTTAAACTATTTTACTGGAGTGCCAAACAACCTTTTTGTTTAGATGGCTAAAACAGAGGGATTGTATTTGATGTAAATGAGGAAAAACAAGTTGCATACAGCTCTGGTGGCACATGAAAACCATCAATGGACTAGTCAACATTCAAGGTGTAAAGGAGTTTAACTGGTTACTGGTAATTTCTATATTTTTAATCTGGACTAAAAGTGTGCCACTAATGAAAATTTGGGACTAATATTATGCAATAAAAGGGAATCAGTTTTTATTGTATAATAATAATAATATTATTAATAATAAATGAAGCTTATAAAGCATATAATAACTCACTTCAGTTAAATTGCTTGTCCCACCCACATTTAAACAAATCATTTGTTCAACATGTTGTTTTGATTTACATTAATGTCCAGAAAAGAGAGTTTATGAATCATTACTGAGTTATCAAATCTTCAAAGTGTAATACATTCATTAATTGGTCTTAATTAGTTTGGTTACTGAAAGTAGATTTCCATTGAGAAAGATAATAGCAGTTAAGTAGTTGAATTACACCTCTTTGGATAGAAGAAGAATGTATCACTTTCTAATCACTAAAACACTCAAATCATTGGAGAGAAAAAAAAGTACACACTAACACACCATTTCATCTTCCATATGCAGGAGAGCAAATGAATACACTGCATTTTTATGACGTACTGTACTTCCGGGTGTATGTAGAGCATTCTGGTTCATAAACTGCATGTTTTGTTCTTGGTTCCATTGTCAAGTAACATTGTCAAAATCAACAAAACTTACTTAGAACCCTAGCAGTTTGCACATACCTTGTTGTATTCCTATTCCCCAGCACTCAAAATTAGCATCTAGGCCCAATGGCCCGGGGCCACCAAAAAGCTCTGTCGAGCCACCAACAAATCACAATTGCTTTATTTTAGTGGCAAATCTGTTCCAGTGTGTGCATATAATTTGTTTACGAACAATTCATCAATGTTTGACTGAAAAGTTTAGACAATGGAAAACTGTCATTATTAGTAATTACTAAATGTGTAAACTGAAAGAACACTTTTATGACAGGAAATTGCGCAGGAAATTTGGTGCTTTAATGCTGTTTTCCATCATGGTTCGTGCAAAAACTGTTACATCCTGAAACTATTAATGCCTGAATGGGTCAATTCAAGTACATCCATGTTGGACATGATTGTATGTAGTCCTATAAACACAAATGTTGCTTCCTTGTTTAAATCTTAAAGGGATCTAGTAACTTTGTTGACATGTGCAAAAAGTGATGAATGGTTGATGCAATGTATATTGTTGTTATCTCATATGTCCACAGGGTATTGTGTGAAAATTTCAAGTCAAATGGACATTGTATGGCCAAGTAATGAGCGAAAATGCAAAGTGATATTCAGTAACTCACTGCACTCACTTTGTACACGGAAGAAAAACTCGCCCAGAGTTTTTCTTATCTGAATACTTCAATCATACATATTTTGTAACGAAAGGGAAATTTGAAAAACCAAAACCTGTCCCATGATTTTATTGTTAATACGAATACAACAAGGTATAAGGGAACCGCTAGAATTAAAATTTTATTTTGAGGATTTGGACAATGTTACTAAGTCCCTTTAATAAGTTGCAACACACTCATCTTCACTTGCCCAGCAAGTGGAAAATAGCAGTGTAAGAACTACTTAAAACAATCACAAACATTTTGAGACTGTTCCAAATATGAAAAAAATACTACATGTAGGTAGTAGTAGGCTTGTTAAAGGGACAGGTCCACTTTTACAAAACGTCTGAACAGCTTTCAGTTGACGGATGGGGATCAATGTAACACGCAAAACAAAAATCAGAGCGAACAGCCCTCTAATTTGGATTCTACAAATGAAAAACGAATGCATCCCTCCATTTAAACTATATATCGGTCAATAAAGGAGTTCAACTGATTTAGCATAATATTACAACAATATAGTACTAATTCTCGTAAAGGTATTGTGAAGCCGACATTTGTTAACGTATGTCACGGAAAAAGATCTCAAAAAGAAAGAATATATAATTACATGTAGTCAGTTTAAGCGATGTTTGGGTATTTTGCTTGGTAAACGCTCACACATTAGAATGCGCGGGTCACGTAGCTAGCGCGGGTCACGTAGGGGTCATGCATACCGATCTGGCACTCCGTGAAATCTATGTACGAACTTACTCACCGGCCGAAATTACGTATGTACCTAATTAACCGACGTCCCTCAGTTTATTCAGTTTTAGGTCTATAACTCCACGAAAAAGAGATTTCAAGCCATAATTTTTTCAGGCATGCTATTAAATGACATTTCCTTTCATTTAAGACAATAACCTCGCAACTTTTGAATTTTGGCTTGCAAAAGTGGATCTCTCCCTTTAAGGGCCAAAAATAGGGTGTTGACTGTATTTTGGGGTACGATTGTTTTACTTGGCACACATATTCCTTGGATCAAAAGAAAAAAATTCATCCAAAGAGACACTCTGTATCTATGCAAATTTATTCAGGAGAATGGGATGAAAATTGTGTTTTTATTGAGATATTTGAAGGAGAAACATTTGAAATTAGATGACCTAGAGTATATCAAGGCCAGTGGATCAATCTAGCAGATTATTTTAAAGTTTGGTGACCATCTAACCCCTCAAATTCCAGATGGCCACCGGCAGCAATGTTAAAATTCGCACATTTTGTGTTATTGTTGAACTCCATATATATATGTATGATATGTCTAGTAAAATCATTACTGGGATGTCAAAATCAATTGTTGACTCATCCTTGGAACAAACTAAGAAGATATTTCAAAAGAGACACACAATTCCTGTATAAATTAGCCTCATTTGCATAATTCATGTATGACACAAAAATGTAATTTATTATGATATTGTCGTCTTAATTTTAACATTCCTGCGGCCGCCACCTTGGATTTGTAAAACAAGATGACTGCCAATGCTTACAATAACCTGCTAAAATATTTGTTTACTTTGACTTACCCTAGTTCATCAATCTGCACAAGTTAAAACATCAATAATTTCTATAAAGACTACAATTTCATAATATATCAAATTTGTGTACTAATGCATACATTATGCAAATTTGCCTAATTTACAAAGATAAAGTGTGCTTCTTTTGATGATTCTTCTTAGTTTGTTCCAAGGATGGGTCCAAAATTGATTCAGACATCCAAACAATTGTTAAAATAGACACATCACACATGTTTGTACCATGATTAGTTCAAAAGTAAGACAAAATATACAAAATTTAACATTCCTGCCATCTTGGATTTGTGGCCACGAAATGATAAAATAATCTGCTAGATTGATCTACTGGCCTTGATATGTTTTACCCTAGATCATCTATTTCAAAAGTTATTCTCTCAAGTATCTCAATAAAAACACCATTTTCATAGAATATCCTATTCGCATGAATTAATTTGCATAAATTGTGGAAATTAGGCCTAATTTGAATAGATACAGTGGTCACGTATGTGCACGTTGTACACAACGTATGGAAGTTCTATGCTCGCTGCCATGATACCCCAATGATACAACAGTGTTTGCTGGCACCAATCAGCGTCGCGCATTTCCGGCGTTGCGCGTGCAATGATCTAGTGTAAACTCTGCGAGCAATCGTACCGCTTAACGTTGCGTCAATTTGAACTCGGAACTCAATCTAGCTTTCATAATTTCTCTTTTATTTAGAAATTCAGCATTGTGGAAGAAATATGGATCATTTTACAACAAACTTCTTATCCTACTCTTTTTTATCGATATGTTTGTATTCAATTTGACTGAATATTCACATTTATATAAGACATTTAAAAAGGGGTTAAATATGACAAAAAGGCTTTCACGGATGAATTAAAAGCCTATTTTTAAGACGAAATATTGAAAAACCTAGAGTTTTCCCGACAAAGCGAGTGTCATAAATGTAATATTTGGGACCTGTTCTTGATTTCATGATTGGGTGTTACAACTCTTAAATAGTCAGTTTTTAGCTAAATTCCTCAGAAAAATTGTTAGCCGTAAATCTCATGAACAACAAATCATACGGTTCTGCGCGTAAGACCATACCCGAGCGCGTCGGCATCGCTATCCAGCTGCTTACGGCGGTCTGAATAATTTCACGTGCTTTGCCCCTCGTCATTGATTTACCGTCGAACTTTTCGAATAACACGAAATAACAGCTTTTAAAATGAAATAAATTAGATAAAACATCTTACCTGGATTAAATAGTAAATCTGACATCGATTTCACTAGTTTAAATGTAATTTCATAATCAGATAATAAACAAATTACCGAGTTTGTTGCTCATAACGCTGTGACGGCGTGAGTGAGTTCCGCGCACTCATTGGTTTAGATTCATGCTGGAATTTGCGTAACATGCAATGGCGAAGGATAGCCACGCCGCTAGACATGGCTAAACTCCCAATGGAGTCGCGCACGAATGTTGCTTCAGCTGCTTTTAGAGTGAATTGTTAATTTTATATCTAGAAAATAAAACAAAATAACGACAAGTTGTTTGTGAATTATTTATAAATACATATCTAATTTTCCTAAAACACATCGTGTATGTCCGTATTTCCTTCCACGGTCGATATAAAGTGCAATAAAAATGCGGCTGTCCGAATTTTTCGAAAATTTGATATTTTTCTCCTAACTTCAGAAAGTTGTAGCTTAAAAACTGACATTTAAGAGTTGCAACTGTCAATATGATGATGAAAATATAAACAAAGAACATTACTTCCATGAAAACCTTATTTATGTAAAAACTCTAGAAATTTGAATATTTAAATTTGAAAATAACCTTGAAATTTGACTCTTTTTACTTGCATTTTCACGCAATCTTCGCGGCCTACTAAAGTCTTGAACAAAAAAAAATTGTCCATTGATTTGTATATCATTTGAAAGCTGACGATCAGCTGATCGTAGCCGTTTTTGTTAAAACATCTTATAACTATTCTGATTGGATAAAGAATCAGAGAGATGTCTCAGTAAGCCAATAAGACAACTCGACAGAAAAATCAAGAAAAATGTTACGGGAAAGGCCGGTCGCGTACCGTACATGGCAGCGCCCATAGGTTTTCCAGCGTGCACATACGTGTGGTCAGTGTGTCCCTTTGGATGAATTTTCTTCTTTTAATCCATGGAATATAAAATCAGTTTTCATTGAATATCTCATTTTCATGAATAAATTTGCATAAATTATGGAAATTTGGCCTAATTTGCATTAGGTACAGAGTGTCTCTTTGGATGAATTTTTTTCTTTTGATCCAAGGAATATGTGTGCCAAGTAAAACAATTGTACCCCAAAATGCAGTCATGGACCCCTTTACAAGCCTACTACAGGGGCCTAGGGGGTGAGAGGTCAAACCATGATGCGGGATCAGCCCTTGTTCCACTGAATATCTACATAATTATGCTTAAAACAAACCTCTTATGTATTGTATAGTCAAACAAAATGTTAAAAAAGACACCGTGAGAAAACAATGTCTGTTACCTCAAAATCCATTATTGCGCTCTTTATCCCACTCATGGAAAAACAGTTAGATGAGTCAATCACGCATGTTTGTACGCAATGTAAGCAAGGAACAGTTACACAACAAATATAGAGCAGTTATACAACTCTAGCGCTCATCGAAAAGACACAGAGTGCAAGCGATTACTGTATTTACAGGATCCTATGGGTGCACGCACTGCGTAGCGATTACTGCATACAGGATCCTTGTGCGCACGCACGGCGTGGCGCTTGGCCACTAGTGTTTAAATGGGTAGTTCAGTTTTGGTATAGAGGGCGCTGCACAAAATAATTTCTTTGTGAGATAATGAAACCCAAGTGAAATTTGAAAGAGCATACAATTTTAATGACAGAATAAACTTTATTTGATCAAAATCGGTTCAGAAACGGCTGAAATAGCAATAAATATATCCGATCAGAATAAATCTGGCCCCAATATTTATTAGATGATTTTTTTTTTTTATTTAAAAATGCTTACACTTTTTCACAAATTTTCAAAAGAGGTTTTTAAATAGTTGTTGATGATCTCTCTATTTAATCATTATTTCAACAAAACATCACTGCATAATTTTGTATGAAAAATGGTTGAAACCAATGCTTTTTTAGAGAGCGCCCTCTTGTGTTTTAATGGCTCTTTTAAAATGATAACGGGCTTTTTAATTAGTCGCTTGTAATTTTCTATACCTTTCGAGCATTAACTATTAGTTTGTTATGTTATTGGGCAGGTTTTGGTTACTAAAGCTCAGCCTTACCGAAACTGTACTACCCCTTTAACCTGCATACAGTCTATATCTAACAAACGCTTTAAACCTCCGCTTCAGTTAATCAGAATATCAACTAGATCAACTGAAATATGAACAACATCAAATTCATTGTATTATCATTTTCATGAAGTTGAAATTAATAAAAAGTTGTCCGGAGCACTAATGAGCAAACTACAACTTTTCTTTTCTTCTTTCACTCAGTTTAAATATGAACACAAACTTGAATAACATGGATTACCAGGTATAATCTGCACTAGAAGAGGTGAGGACTCCTACATGTATGGGAACAAGGATGGCACAAGAATAATTGAAGGGATATCTGAGGACTCATCAACCTGGAAGGGGTGGAAGTGGGTACTTACTTGACAAGAGGGCTATAAATGTCACATGGAGTACACCCATCAAGTCAATGTCAAGGGGTCTATAGGAGAAAGGGATGTTCGTCATCATCATGATTCATTTTCTAGACTCTTCCATCAATCCACCCTGTTCATATCAGTAAAGTGTGCCGAGCTGATCCCCTTGAATTGAGTACACTTGAGAGTCAAGACATTGATAATAGTATACAGTAGTGCTCAGCTTCAGTGCTCAGCTTCAGTGCTCAGCTTGCTAAATGAAACTCTGTTGTATTGCCCCCCCCCCCCCCCCAAAAAAAAAAATAATAATAATAAATAGGGGGTGCCGTATCATTTATTCTCCCTCTAAATAATAGATAGAAAATCTAGTTTTGTAGAGTTCTTCAATGGCTAGCACATACAGTTGGCAAGAGAAAAAACTTTACAACTTATCCACAACAAAGAGACTAGGACATTTGTTTGCATTACAAATACAAATGTACACCAGACAATTATTCTAGAATCTAATATGAAACATACGGTAACCTTATTTCGAAAGAATGGCAAAATAATTCACAACTTGACAAGAATATATAGTGGCTTAATACAATCTAATGCAATCTGAATAGGACCCATCAACATTAACACTAACATGTAGAAAATGGGTCTCTCTGTAGAATCGCACACACATTTGCTCTGTGTTGGTAGTGAGAGGGTTCAATGTAATGTGACGGATAGCTGACTGTCTGACGTTCAAGTCTTGGGGTCAGCATCGGGCAGGGGATATTAATAGCTATATCTGAGGGCTAAATCATTATGATGAACTGATAGGGGTGTCCGTTTGTGTTTTGGAACCCCCTCTATCAATCTCTCTCGTTCCCGGCTGGTCCTGCGACCCCTTTCCCTTTCCCTGCTGCATCCCAAATGCTCTACTCCGAGCTCATCCAATCTCTTCCCTCTTCCCCATCCGCCGCTGACCTTTACAACATTGCAATATATGGCATCCAGTCCTTTGCACTCATAATTCATTACAAATGAACATGATATGACATTGATTGAATTTAAATACATATGTCATGCAAGAAAGGGAAATAACCTTAGGGAGAGGAACAAATGCCTGCTAAAACACTCTCGACTATCAAACAAACTTGTACTGTGCCTGCCTCTTCTCAGGTCATCTATTCTAGATGTAAAGGGTGTTTCTAAACTAAACAAACAAGGAAACCAACTTTCTCCACTACTATTATATAGAATACATTAAATTACATTTATCATGAGCATCAGGCTAAAAGGTAATTTGGTAACGCTTCCAGATGATACCACATGTGTGATTCTAACTACAACCATTTAAAATCAGCAGTGTCAAAATTGTTTTGTGCAGGGAATATTGATCAACACAAAGTGAATGCTCACTCAGTTGAAACTTCCTTTCTTTCTGTATTTCTTTAAATACCATAATTGATTGTCTTGTTCATTATCCAATGTAAACATAACTGATTTAACAAAATCCATCTTTTTTTAAATAATAAACTATCTCTAGTCAGATGGAGCCTATTCGTATTAGCATAAAATAAAATGTATATATGGCTCTGGTTTTTTTTAAAGGTGCCAAAAGGCTTAATGGCACTTTGAGGGCCTGTATTTTTAAAAACATACTGAACTGAAAACTTATTTTTGTATTTTCTTATAGCATTGATCTCCCATACCTTAACGAAAATATTTGGACTTCCCTTTATATAGGTCAGATAACCCTAAAGGGCCAATTGTTAACGGAAATTTGTCAACCAAAAATGGGTTCAATTATGTTCAGGTATAAAAAAACACTAACAGGTTTTTTTGTTTTTTTATTTGTTGATAATTATGAACGAGTGTGAGTTAAACTTCAGAAAATTAATGGCGCTTAATATGTAAAGTAATATTTTGACAGTACAATGCCATCAAAATTGGTGTTTCGGACGTTACATCCTCCGTTAACAATTTAACCCCTCATTACCCCTACCAGTATCATAATTTATTGAAATGATATCAGTATGAAAATTGAACTAACCGTTTCCTCATCATATTGCCTAAAAGGGAAATGACTGATTTCTTAAGCCAGCGATAAAAAAAAAAAAAAACATGAAATGCACACATGCTCTCATTTTCCGTAAACAATTTCGTAACGTCCGAAACAATCTTTATTAGGATATAATTAGAAAAAGGGGAATAACACAAGCTACTTTTTATTTCACTTTTGAAGAGACTTGATGTACCCTCCCAACACAGAAAAAAAATAATGTAATAGCTCATTGTGTTATGATTATATTAAAAATTAACTTTCCGTTAACATTTGTAACATCCGAAACAAATGTAACGTCCGAAACCCAAAATGTAACTTATAAGCTCATAAGTCACAGGAAAGGGCACATTATATGAATCAATCATCATAATATAAAATAGCATTCATTTTGAAACAAATTTACACATGAATTGGGTAATTAATTGCCAAAACAAATGTTTGAGATCAACCAATGTAAACAAATGTGTTTCGGACGTTACATGGGGTAATTGTTAACACAAAATTGATATTTTAGTGCATTTATTTTCAAAATGATATGGTTATTATTATTCATTTAGATCATGTAAATGAAACATAATCATCCAAATACATGATAATAATAACATTTAGATGCTTAGTCTGCCCCAAATCCACATTTTCACCAATTTTTTATCGATTTTTCTCAGCTAATTTGTAACCACTAAAGTTTTACAAGACACTTGATATAGTGAATGATATGACTAATCTACTTGGAACAATAACCTTTCTTTTGTGGAACTGAAACACTACCTGCTGCAACAACTCCTGTATTTTGTTTACCATTTACAGAATCTTTTGTATGGTATTGTGAGCTCGTTTCGGACGTTACAAAATGGTGTTAACACACATTTCTGATTGCACAAAAAATTCAATTTGGAACATTAAAACAAGTATTATCTACATTTTTCATGATCTATATGCTTCCTGCTCCAGCAAAAGTGTTTTGAAAAATAAATGATCTGTTATTTGTCTCTGGGAAGGAACTTTTATTTATAAAATGTGAGGAATTGCTATTTTTGCCCCATAATTGTTCATGTTGTAAAGTACACAGAACTACATGTATACTGATTTTGTTTTTTGTATCACATCAAATGCATTATTAGGTTGATTGCCTTTATAATGTTCTATAAGAAATAAATGTTAATTTTCTGTTATTCATTTAGTGGAAATATAGACATTTTCATTAACAAAGCCTTTTAGTGGTATACAAAAGCCTACAGTATAATTAGCTAAATTTACTCTTCTGATATCATTCATTAGTTGCAAAATATGTTTTTGTACATGTACACCAAGATAATTCCTTATCTTATTCTTAAGACAATTTCCAGAAAATTACTGTTTATGATAAATTACATTTTTGTGCAAGTCAACTATCTTTGAAAAATATAATCATATCTGCTGGAACAAATATAATTTCTTGACCGTAACCTTAAATGTGGTACATACAAGTGTACTGTACATGTGCCATTATAACTTGAATTTGAGGTTTTGCTAATATCATATGATCAGTACAGCATTTTTTTTTTATATATTCTAATTTTCAATAATAGTTTGATAAAATTAGTTTGAGCTTCATATTTTATCAAAATAAGAAAATGGAAAATTTAAATCATATACAATGTATGTCATTGTACAATAATATACTTTCATCTTTTGTAAAATGATGAAAGAAACTCTGGAAAGTCACATCGATCATCCTTTGACTGTATATAATAACAGTTTCTAATTGCATGTAATATTTGTACAAAATCTTGGATTTTGTCTATCAATATGGACTACATTCACTATCCCTTTCGTTGGGAGTTCAATTAATGCACATATTTATGGGTTTTGCTCAAACAAAATCATGCAAACAAAGCGAGTTAAGATATGTTTTGAAGTGATGTAACCATGTAATGTCCGAAACAAAATAGGGTGTCATAACATAATGCAACTTTGCTACAATAAATTACAGATCACAATTCTCAAATTGTAGTTATTGTAGTACTATAATTTCACTAAAACCCTTAAAATTGTCTCTACTTTGGAGATCTGAACATATAATTATAGATAAATCAAATTTACATGTACTGTAATGTATAATGTCATATGGTTGATAGAAGACCCCTTTTTGTGCTATGAAGTTAATTTGACCATTTCAAAGAAGAATTTGGATAGATTTACATCTAAACATATACTTTCTGTATTTAAATATTCCAAAACAGCAAAGATTTAAACCACAACTGGTCATAGAAGTGTGAAAAAAGGGTAAATGTTAACAATATGTAACGTCCGAAACACATACAAGAATCAAATTTGAATTTTTGTTTGCAAGTGTCTTGCTCCAATTTTATATCATGTAAATATGTCCTATCATGTATTGTTTCCATACAATAAGTTTGAACCAACAACAGTCAAAATTGTTTGCATTACAAAAATTCAAATTGCAAAATCCAAATTTTAAGGCTATTTTCCACTTTAAAATGACCTAAAAACTAAAATTTTAGAAACAGAAGCCCCCAAAATAGCACACATGATGTCAGAAGCCCACTTTAATTATTTGTATTATTTGTAATGCCATTTGGAATAGTAGGATTTTAGTATGGCAATGTGAAAATATATCATATTTTTCTTTTAAATACAGGAAATCCTAAATGTTCATAGATATTTTGCAGAATTGGGGATAGATTAAGCCCAGATAAATTTATATTTCACGAAAATATAAGTGGTGTCAATGTTAAAAAAACATGTTTGAAGTTAGTTCACTTAATTTCAATTTTGACCGTGTTGGTTGACACATTTGGCATCTTTAAAAAAAAACAGTGCCATATATGTATTGCACATTTTGATTAAAATATTTTGGGCAGATAGTGTAGCATTTCCTTTTTTTCAATAAATAAAATGGTGTGAAGCGAGTAGCTACACAATTATGGAATCAGAAGATCATTGAAAATTAGGGGGGGGGATGTACATGAAAAAAAAAAAGGAATTACGAAATTATGTTTTTAAAAAGGGAATAATTCTGGCAAAAACGAAATGGTTAGAGGACTGCCTTTGACCTTTCTACTAAAATTAAGATCAGAATGATTAATGTTGTGCCTACACAGTGAATAGAAAATCACAATGTATAAGAAAATCATGAATTACAAGATAGCTAGAGGTTTTAAAGGGGCTTAAAAGATGCAAGTCAAGAACAGATTTTTGAGTCTAGTAAATGATTGATTTTAAAACCCATCTCACAATCAGAAATAAGTGTTTGTTTGATTTAAAGTGCCACTGTTTTGATGTAAATCTTGGTCTCCCTCTACTTCTTTTTCCTATCATGAAGCCTAATGTATTACCCTTGCTGTTAATTTGCCTAAAGAATGGGTAACTTATAAGTGAATTTGTGAAATTATGAGCATTTATGTGGTAGGGCATATTTTATTGCCTAAGTTTATATCCCTCAATGGTATAAGATAATTTATCCGAACATTGCCATTGATACTTTCTTTTACTACCTTTTTTTAGTAGGGGTTAACTTGTTGGTTGTGCCGAGCGGTGTTCTTGTCTTTCTGACAAATGCATGCAACTTGCTAATTGCGCAGTGTTAAAAAGCATAAATTAAAGTGTCAGGAAACATCACATGTTTTTGCACCCCACTGACAACCAAGAAATCAAAGTGAGATTGTGAGGGTCTCTATTTTTTTCAAGCAATAGACTATAAAATGTTTTATGTTTTTAAAGGGAGCTATGTTAAAGGGGTAGTTTAGTTTTGGTAAGGCTGAACTTACGTAGCTAAAACCTGCACAGTAACATTATAAACTAATAGTTATAACTCCACCATGCTCGAAAGGTATACAAAATTACAAACGACTAAGTAAAAAGCCTGTTATCATTCAAAAAGAGCCATTCAAACACAAGAGGGCGCTTTTTTAAAAGGCATTGGTTTCAACCATTTTTCATACAAAATTATGCATGTGATGTTTTATTGAAATAATGATTAAATAGCGAGATCAGCAACAACTATTTAAAAAACGCTTTTGAAAATTTTTGAAAAAGTGCAAGCATTTTTTTTAATTTTTCAAAAAATCATCTAATTATTTGGGCCCCAAATAATTATAAGGTCAGATATATTTATTGATATTTCAGCCGATTCTGGGTCGATTTTGACCAAATAAAGTTTATTCTGCCATTAAAATTGCATGTTCTCTCAAATTCGACATTCAGTTTTTCATTACCTCACAAAAAAATTGTGATGTGCAGCGCCCTCTCTACCAAAACTAAACTACCCCTTTAAGTGGACGTGGTGTGGCAAGATTGGTAGAGTGTGTGCTTTCTTATGCGTGGGACCCCGAGTTTGAATCATGCCCACTGCGTTTATCCTTAAGCAAGACAATTAATCCACTAAATTGCTGCTCTCTGTACCTAAAAGTGTATAAATGGGAACCCAGAAGGACGGGAACATGTTTCCTTAGCACTGTGTGCGCATAACAGGCGACTGGTTGGAATACTCCCTAGGGAGTGGAAAATGTTCACTTAAAGTGCAGGAATGATTGCAGTGTGTATCCGTTGACCGGGGTTGTGTAAAACGTGTGTAATGCCCTTCTTGCCAACCTCCCAGCAAATGACATCAATAAGTTACAACGCATCCAGAACATCGCAGCAAGAATAACTGAACGAGCTACTTCCCGGACCTCCATCACATCCATACTATCCAATCTACACTGGCTTCCCAGATCAACAAGCGGACATAATTCAAAGTACTACTCCTAACCTTCAAAGCACTCCACGGCATGGCACCATAATATATCTCTGCACTCCTGCACCCATACGCCCCATCCCGCTCCCTATGATCTCAGTCCCAGAAACTTCTTCAAGTCCCAAGAGCACAAACACAACACTACGGTCAACGCGCTTTCAGCATCTCAGCACCAACCCTGTGGAATCAACTCCCATCCAACATCCGTCCCGCACCAACCCTGGACACTTTCAAGAAACTGTTAAAAACCCACTTATTTAAGAATTAAATTTGTCTAGATTTTCCCCTTCTAGATAGAACAATGATGCAATTCCTAAATGTGTATAATGATGTGTATATAAGTTTGATTAAAATATGATTATGATGATTTTGTTACTGTAATTTGTTGTAATATATTCCTGTAAAGCGCATAGAGATGTTTATTCGTATGATGCGCTATATAAATGTAATTTATTATTATTATTATATTATGATACTCATGTGAATATAAATATTCTATATAAATAACAGTTATTGTATGTAAATATTTAGAGCATAATAAATGTGCACACTAAGGGAGTATCCTTTTAGCACCATTGAGCCCCCCCCCCCCCCCCCCTCCCTCCTTGGATTCCAGGTAGTAGCTTAGGGTCTTGTTCCAAAGGTAGAGTCTGCCTAAAGATAGAGAGTAATCCTTGTCAGTTAATGCAGAGGAAATGCTTCATTATGGCACATCCTTTGTCCATGTATTGGGTGTGAGAGTTGTCTATCCCTGATCAGACGTCCTTAAAGGGACTTAGTAACATTGTCCAAATCCTCAAAACTTACTTACTTTGAACTCTCTAGTGGTTCTCTCATACCTTATCATATTCAAATTAAAAATAAAATAAAATGTTAGATGGTAACTTTTAATTGTTTTATTGTAAAAACTGGGGATGGGCAATATCAATTATTAACTATATATATAATGCTTGCAATATAATTTTCATGGCAAAATTATTTTTTCAAGAGCCCCAAAAAATTCTCAAAATTATTTGATACACGAGGTAAAACGGAAGGTTAAAGTCTAAGGTCAAAGGTTATCGTATCCAAACTCGCTCATGCATGAAAAAAAATTGCATTATAAATAATCGCATATTTGCATATTAATCCTCAGTCCAATGACACCAATGTTACAAAATAATTTGACCCAAGGGTTAATGGACATTTGGCCATTTGAAAAATGGTGCCAACGCCCATTTCTGACAAAACTCCCCCATAAGAATCCACCATAGCGCCAAAACCGTTGGGCCGATCGGGCTAAAACTTGGATATTTGCGCTTTGAAAGGTTGAAATATCATCCAAATATTATCAAATTTGAAGGGGGTGCGATTAAAATTTTCACTTTTTTTCGTGATTTGACATGGAATGACCCATCCCAAATGAACACATGTATACATACAACAAGTCTGTGATCCTGCAGTTATTTCTACTTCGCCAGGGAATTGAGGGAAAACATTTTTAATATTTCCTGTACATCATTCTGGTCAGCGAAGTTACGATAACGATATCACATTTATAACGATCCCCTTATCGATAGCATGTACATGTACAGTACCACATAGTTTGTTGTAACATACAGAGTATGTTACACGTGAAAGAACAGGTATGCCAGCTGTCCTCGCCTAGATACTGTTCGTGCATATAATTATCATACCTAATGCTACAAATTTAGATGCAACATAATTGTTTTGTCTTCTTCTAGAGCTCTTTCTTGTTTTAGTAAATTTGTATTAATTTTTTTAGTAATTCCCATTTTTTTTGCATTTTTTTTTTTGTAATAGATTAATTTTTTTTATTTGTCGTTGTATATTATATGTATACCATTTATTCCCATCCCCCGAGGATTGTCTATTTAGAAGTTCTTTGTAACTTCCAGATAATCCTTCCACTCTTCTGTACTGTACTTTGATTGTTTTTCTTGTTTTATCCTGTTTTTGCAATGTACTTTAAAATATGTAATGTTATTTTGTATTTTGTAAAAATGTATTCTATTGTTTTTATGAAAGTGGAAATAAAATTCAATTCAATTCAATACATACAGAATCGCATTACGCGAGTCCATATTTGTTTAGTGCGGCGTGGCATGCAGTGAGTGTACATATCATTGATTGTGCGAGGGGTGTTCGCGAATTCACTTTGACGGCACTTTGACCCAGTTGTTAATGGTTACGACCGACGCTACCGGTATTAAATAGAATTATAGTACCACGGCACGTAGTTTGTCATGTGTAACATATTGTCATACAGAGTATTTTACACATGACGGAACAGGTATGCTGCTGCTGTATAAGACTGTGCCCTATTACCGGATACCAATAGTTTCACCGCACAAAACAAACATTTGATGCATCAAATAAAAGTGGAAATTATACGAGCAGCTGCATAAACTCATATAATTTCTTGCACATTTTTCTTGTAAACCCTTCCACAAAACAAGAGCCCCAGGGGGGCACGACGCTCACCTGAGGTCAATCAATTCACATCTGGCGCATGTTCTCTCTGGCACCCTCAGAAGATATGAAATCAGTTGAAATCATGCCAAAATCTATAATGTGATGTACTATTTAATCAATAACTTTTGATCCCCTGTACCTAACATTATGATTTACCATAATGTTTGGGTGAATCATAAAAAAGACAGACACACATATAAGACAAAGCTTAACACATTTCACCAGCCACTGACCACTTCAGCATATTAACCCCACTCACATAGGGACCCTATGGGGCCATTCTGCGATATGACAACTTGCATTGTCATTTACCGTAAATCTCCGTGTGTACGGCGCACTCGTGTATAAGGCGCACCCCCTGAAAATGCATATTTCCTATGGTAGGGCCCCCCAAAAAATGTTACCCCCACAGGGCCCTTATGGGGCCACCCAAAAACATCTTGTGAACAACTTTCATTCTTCATCAATAGAGGCATCTACATATGAAATATCAGGTCTGTCATACTTCTGGATCTTGAGAAGAAGATGTTTAAAATTTACATATTTTTTACACTTGGTGCCCTCCTCCAGGGCCCCCCTGGGGGCCACGCCCACCATTTTAGCAACTTTGGTTCCTCTACCCCTAAAGATGATTCCTGCCATGTTTGGTTGGAATCTAATCATTGATTCTGGAGAAGAAGATGAAAATGTATATTTCCTATGGTAGGACCCCCCAAAAAACTGTTACGCCCACAGGACCCTTATGGGGCCACCCACAAAAATCTTGTGAACAACTTTCATTCTTCATCAATAGAGGCATCTAAATATGAAATATCAGGTCTGTCATACTTCTGGATCTTGAGAAGAAGATATTTAAAATTAACATATTTTTTACACTTGGTGCCCTCCCCCAGGGCCCCCCTGAGGGCCACGCCCACCATTTTAGCAACTTCGATTCCTCTACCCCTAAGGATGATTCCTGCCATGTTTGGTTGGAATCTAATCATTGGTTCTGGAGAAGAAGATGAAAATGTATATTTCCTATGGTAGGGCCCCAAAAAAAACTGTTACGCCCACAGGGCCCTTGTGGGGCCACCCACAAAAATCTTGTGAACAACTTTCATTCTTCATCAATAGAGGCATCTACATATGAAATATCAGGTCTGTCATACTTCTGGATCTTGAGAAGAAGATGTTTAAAATTTACATATTTTTTACACTTGGTGCCCTCCTCCAGGGCCCCCCTGGGGGCCACGTCCACCATTTTAGCAACTTTGGTTCCTCTACCCCTAAAGATGATTCCTGCCATGTTTGGTTGGAATCTAATCATTGATTCTGGAGAAGAAGATGAAAATGTATATTTCCTATGGTAGGGCCCCCAAAAAAACTGTTACGCCCACAGGGCCCTTATGGGACCACCCACAAAAATCTTGTGAACAACTTTCATTCTTCATCAATAGAGGCATCTAAATATGAAATATCAGGTCTGTCATACTTCTGGATCTTGAGAAGAAGATGTTTAAAATTTACATATTTTTTACATTTGGTGCCCTCCCCCAGGGCCCCCCTGGGGGCCACGCCCACCATTTTAGCAACTTTGGTTCCTCTACCCCTAAATATGATTCCTGCCAAGTTTGGTTGGAATCCGATCATTGGTTCTGGAGAAGAAGATGAAAATGTAAAAAGTTTACGGACGACGGACGACGCACGACGCACGACGCACGACGCACGACGCACGACGGACGACGGACGACGGACGACGGACGACGGACAAAAAGCGATCACAATAGCTCACTTGAGCCTTTGGCTCAGGTGAGCTAAAAAAGCCTCTTCCCGACGCAAAATTTTGCGTTGTATTACCGAACTTGATCGATTATCCCCGTTTTGCATGGGAATGTCATTGGCATGTGCGTTGCCACAGGTGCGCAGCAAAACGCCCCAGGCCCACGACGCTTATTTTCTTCGGGAAATGATGGACAAATTTTGCTGAACATCCATTTATTATCCTCCGTTAATGCCAACTGTCAAATCCAACTTAAGACATTTTTCCCGTAGTACACCATGCTATACTTCTAGACAAAGTATAAGACTGTGCCCTATTACCGGATACCAACTAGTTTCACCGCACAAAACAGTCATTAGATGCATCAAATAAAAGTGGAAATTATACGAGCAGCTGCAATGCATAAACTCATAATTTATAGAATACATCTGTTGTAAAATCAAAAAATGTATTAAAGAATTTGCAGTGTTCTCCAAATCAACTTTCTTGTAAACCAAGGTTCCTACAAAGAAGCCTCTTCCCGACGCAATATTTTGTGTTGTTTACCGAACGTGATCGATTATCCCTGTTTTGCATGGGAATGTCATCCCGGGGGGGGGGGGGGGGGTCACTCGCATGTACACAAGTGCTACCCATCCTTGTCCAGCAACCTCTGAAAAAGACCCTAATGCCAAGAAATGGCGTATCACACTATTTCTGAAAAGGACCCTAATGGCAAAAAATGGCGTATCGCAAGTAATGGACCCTAATAATAATAATAATAATAATAGTGGATACTTATATAGCGCACGTTCCGTCTTTCGACGCTCGCGGCGCTTTGGGAAAAAAGAAAACGAACGAACAAATTAAACAGACAAACATACAAAAACAAATTAGAGTACACCTATTGTTCAAATAAATGGGTTTTCAACCGAGTAATGGCGTATCGCACCATTTCTGAAATTAAATATGTTTCGATTTATACAGGGTGGCATACAGGCATACAGGGTGGCCATTAAAACACAAGAGGGCGCTTTCTAGAAAGGCATTGGTTTCAACCATCTTTCATACAAAATTATGCATGTGATGTTTTATTGAAATAATGATTAAATAAAGAGATCATCAACAACTATTTTTTTAAAAGCTTTTGAAAAATTTTGAAAAAGCGCAAGCATTTTTTAAATTTTTTGAAAATATCTAATTATTTGGGCCCCAAATAATTATAAGAAACTTCTGAGTCGATTTTGACCAAATAAAGTTTATTCTGCCATTAAAATTGCATGTTCTCTCAAATTCGACACTCGGTTTTTCATTACCTCGCAACAAAATTGTGATGTGCAGCGCCCTCTCTACCAAAATTAAACTACCCTTTTAACCGCACTCCTTGCCCGTAATACCATTCAGCGACCATGCCCATTCTCTCGGCACATGGCTGAGTGCATAACAATAGTGCGCGATGCTCGAAGCTATGAATGGCGGTTCGTGCGATTCATCAAGCGCTGGCTCATACAAATTGACAAAAAAGAGAACCTGACATGGTGTCACTCACAGCGCCCTAAAACAAATACTACACGACCAAATTGACTGTTCTTGGTATCGTTGTTCATTTGAAAAGACACTCTATCCGATGGACATTTGTTACTATATTTTGGGAAGTGCCCCGTTCCGTTTTTTGGGGGGCCACCCTGTATAGCGCCTAATACGATTGATAATCATCTCTAAGCGCTTTACAATATTATTATAAAATTGACCCTAAATGGCGTATGTATCGCACCTTTTCTGAAATGGAAACTAAATGGCGTATCGCACCTTTTCTGAAATTAATAATAATAATGTTTTGATTTATATAGCGCCTAATATGATTTCAATAATCATCTGGAGTACACGTAGAACTATACCTCCCATCCCGCGCATGCGCGTTACGTTCAAACCAGCTCGCGATCCGATCGGACTCATTTGCATAAAGCCAACCCATGCTGCAGCTATAAGGCGCCTTCTGATTGGCTTTCGCATGCTGCCATAGACTCAACGTTATACCATTCGTATGCGAGGAGAAAGCTGTCGATGGCTACATTCTGATACCAAACTCGTGATATTTCAGTCAAATCTCGATTTTTGACGAATTTTTTTGCACCATTCGAAAGCTGAGATATTCTTCCTACTAATTGGCTTCTCAGCAGTTTGGTAAGTTCTCATTTTCGTAATATTTAACTTATAAATTCGCGAGTTGTATTGAATGATTCTTTGATTTTTCTATTGTCTGTGTGTACCGATGATTAGTGTGCGGCACCTATGGGTGAGATGCGACACGTGTATAATGTATGGCATGTCAGTGAGTTTTGGTCACCGTTTTTGCTTGGCACGGATGAAGATTGACAGATGGGGCGTGGCTTCGCGCAAGAGCCGAAGCCATAATGCATAGCGCTCTGCATGTAAGACCCGAGCAGTAGAGCAAGGCTCCGTCCACAAGTCCAATTTCGGTGAAACATCACTGCGCTCTCTGCTTGATTGAGCCCAGTCAGGGAGAGAGCGCTCTGACGTAATTGACCGGAGATCGGGCGATCAAACAATGGGAGCTCGCTAACTCACTGTACAGCGCTAAGTGCGATAAGTTCTACGTGCTGGAAGCGCTTTACAAAATTGACCCTGAATGGCGTATGTATCGCACCTTTTCTGAAATTGAAACTAAATGGCGTATGGCAGCTTTCCTGAAATGTACCCTAGATGGCGTATCACACCGTTACTAAAGTTAACCCTAAAAGGCGTATCGCACATTTTAAATTTAACACCCCTAAGGGCCCTAGGGCTGGCTAAATTGTTATAAATGGCGTATAAATGCTCTTCAAAGTTTAAATGCGATCTCCCCATCGACATCAACTTCCCCGCTGGTAGCAGTGGGAATAGCAACTAAATCAGAGAGAGAGGAAAACTGGTTCTTCATCGCCGACGCCATGTAGCTAGTACTAGTAGTATTTGGACAATATTGTCAAACGTGATAACACAGAATGCCACACTCCGGACTGAAGTGAACGTTATTTCATTGAAAACCACAGTAAATCATTCAGTAGCTCAATAACTCGAAAGATGTATATCATTTACCTCAGCTCAGACAGCATCATTGAAAACCACAATAAATCATTCAAAAGCTCAATAACTCGAAAGATACATTTACCTCAGCTCAGACAGCATCAAAAAGTTCATAACAAAGCTTTGCAACAAAATTGCTAGCCTCCATTCAAGGCTGCATGACTGAGAATTCTACCCGAGCTAGCTTGGCTATCTCCGATAAAAAGAAGAAGTTAGTCCAATTCCGACTGCGATACGATATTTAGTACTCACTGGCGTTGACTGACAATCATCGCGTTTTGTGATCGGGCTAATCGCTTCACTAACCATGTTCACTGCGCTAACGTAATTGTCCTACATATATAGTGTGGATACCTTGATAAAAGACTATAAAACTTACGGGCGCGCTCAGGACTTTCTAACATGGCGGCGGATGTGCGCGTACTCTAGTATCTGCACAATGCATCAATGTTATACACGTACGTACGCAGGCGCGCGCTGGTGACCGGGCGGGTTCGATCGCAATATTTGGTGTTTCCATCATACGAAATGCGATTGTTGTTACAAAAGATCCCGCAAAAGATGCGCGAATTGAGGGATCGAATCAGCCTGGGTAATTCACACCCTTTTTAAAGAAAAACGTAAAAAACCTGTGCACCTAGACCTAGTCCTAAAAAGGTACCCTTTTTAAAGAAAAACGTTGAAACCTGTGAACCTGAAAAGGTACGTCATTGGCATGCCATGGCTATGCGCGGTGCCACAGATGTGCAGCAAAACTCGCACAAAACGCCTCAGAACGCTTATTTTCTTCTTGATGGGAAAATGTTGCTGAACGTCCATTTATTATCCTCCGATAATGCCGACTGTCAAATTCAACTTTAACAAATTAGAACATTTTCCTATGACACTACTACTACTAGTACTACACTCAGTGAATTTGATTGTCCGGTAAAATCTAAGTAATACGACACGTTCAGTATAACAACACCTTGCTATTGACCAGTCCTGTCCAGATCATCATCATCATCATCATCTACACAGGACTCAGGAGTGTAGGGTAGCCCTGTAGATCTCCCGGTCATCATAAACACGTTGATAGCAGATGATGTTGATGACAATGAATCAATGATGCCCTAAAAGACTGCAATTCAATGTAAAAGAGACCATGAAAATTATTAATTTGTCTATCTAGGAGAATAGGACTAGGCCATGGCCCGAGGCCGAGGCTGGGGCCTGGGGGGCAAGCCGGGTAACTTGCCGATGCCGATGCGATGGGCCTAAACTTGGTCCGTACTTGGTTCACCTGAGTGAACCATTTATTTTGTAGATGTGGGCTAGGCCGGATTAATTGCCTACTAAACTACTGAGTACTTCGGCTTAGCTTACCTTTCATCCAATCGGCGACATCTTTTGCTGACCAACGAGGAATGTTAATGAATTCCATGTTTTAGAGCATAATTAAGATATTTGTGCGGCGAACACTTATTACTCCACACTTTCGTAATGCACCTCGGAAGATCCCGGAAGCTGAAGCTTGTTATTAATGGCCCCATATATTACGCTGGGTTGAAATTCCGGTATTGGTGTACGTGTATGCATGCTAAGCGCTGTACACTTTTATTTGGGCACCCAATTACGATCGCGATATCCTGAGCGCGCTGCAGATCAGAGCTACCGCTGTGGAGTTAGTTACGGGAGCCCACACCGGTACCTCGACCTCGAGCTCCAGCCCCATACGTACGGCAACAGAGCGTAAGGAGTGAAGTTGGGTACGAAATAGAATCGTGTCGTACGCGATATATGCGTTGCCGATTTACTGACGGAAAGTGACTGTACGATAGAGAGATGGAATTCGGCGTCGAACTGCTTTTGGCTTTGCATGTGTGTGTGTGTGTGTGTGAGTGTGTGTGTGTGTGTGTGGGGGGGGGGGGGGGGGGGGGGGGGAATAACTAGAAGCGCCACATTGTGCAGAATGAAGACTGGGGGGCAGAAATAGTTTTCAAACGAATGACACCCGAGGCCTAGGGGTCTAGGGGGCAGAGCCCGGGGGGGGGGGGGGGGGGGGGCACTCAAATTGTTTTTTGACGGGGGTGTGCCGCACGATATTCAGAAATGGAGGTCTTATCGATAAGAGCTGACTACAAGCAAAAAATAAAGGGTCTTTGAAGCTACAAAAACCCTGAAGCAGGAGTTAAATAGATAGTTGAGTTTTAGTGGAGAGGGCGCTAGACTACTATTTTTTGGTGAGGTAATGAAAAACTGAGTGTAAAATTATATTATAAATAATATAATATAATATAATATAATATTTAAATAATAAAATCATCTTTGTTTGATCAAAATCGGTTCAGAGACGGCTGAAATATCCATAAATATAACAATTTGTAATAAAGCTGGGGCCCCAGGTTTATTAGAGAATTTTGAACCAGCCGTTAAAAATTCAAAACAATTCTTCCTCTTTTCAAAAAGTTACAAAATAGGTATTTAAATAGTTGTTGGTTATTCTCTATCTAATCACTATTTCAACAAAGCATCACATGCACAATATTTTATTCAAAATGGTTGAAACCGATGAGTGTTTAGAGAGCGCCCTCTTACGTTTTAACGGCTCTTTTTTTAATGATAACATGATCTTTAGTACGTCATTTGTAATTTTGCGTTCCTTTCTAGTTATAACTATTAGTTTGTAATGTAATGATGCAGGTTTTGGTTACTAAAATTCAGTTTCACCAAAACTGTACTCTCCTTACCAGAACTCAACTATCCCTTTAAGGGGTCTATAAGGAACAGACTAAAACTACAAAATACGCATCTATAGACTGGGAGCTACCAAAAGACCTACGGAAACCCTCAAAAAGGCTCAAATGGTGGTCCAAGGAGCTTACTAGAAGAAGAATAATGGACTTGCCACTACTCAACTACCTAGCCAAGTCATTCTGGGGGTCTATGGAGCGTCAATTATTGAAAATCGGGTATCTTTAGAGCGGCAATCGGGTGTGAAAACAGGGTTCTTTTAAGCGGCACATACCCGTCTTACATACATAAGTCCCCCCCCCCCCCCCCCCCCCCCCCCAGAGCCCCGAGAAGCCTCGTTTACAATTTGTTAAAAGCAGTTTAGAACTGTCAACAAGATGTACAGATGGAAAACATTATTGGATCAAACACATTTTTATCAATTTTTAAAAAGTACGTTGTACATTATTATTTTCAATTGCATAACATTTTGATAAAGAATACCAAAAGGGATAGTCAATGGGCCGTATGCATAACACGTAGCAATTGCTTATAAGCAACTGCCTCAAGCACAAGCAAGAGCTTGTCACGCAAAAGATCAAGTTCAAGCAATTGCTTAATTTCGTATGCATAAGCTTTTGCTTGTGCTGAAACCTTTTGCTTACACTGCCTAATGGAGTGGTCACACGATACTTGCGACGACCTGCAACAGCTTGCGATTGGTCACGTGCACATATGAAAGGCGGATTTTGCCAAAGTCTGTAATACATCACCGCCCTGTACAAACTCACTGCAGATGTACAATATAAACACTCACAAAATGTTCCGCAATTCAAGGATGAGCGTTAATATCTCTCTGCTCTTATACTGATATGGTCTTGATGCACAAATTACTACTATTACTACTACCACTAATACTACTACTTCTACTACTACTAATAATAATAATTATAATAGTAATATTGTTAATTATAATAATAATATTATTTAATAATAATTAATAATAATAGTAGTTCGTATTATATAGCGCCTATAATAGCCTCTAAGCGTCAGACCCGCATTGTACACATCCTCTACTCCCTGAGGAGCATGCTAGCGGTGGGTACCGTATTGGTGCACCAAGCTTATATGAAATTAGCCTGAGTATCCCAGCTAGCCACCTGACGTCGTGCCGATGTCATAAGTTGTTGGCCGGATGTCGGCTTATCGCGGTTGGCTCGAGGTTAAAATGTCCGCCAGCCCAACATCGTAACCACGTCATTTTGTGATACGTCAATTTCTGACAATGGCCCAACATCAACTCATGACATTGGACCAACATAACATTATGATGTGGGCGCGAGGTTAAAATGTCCGCTAGCCTAACATTGTCCCAACATCATTTTGTGATGTCGGGCAAATGTCAATTTCCGACAATGGCCCAACACCAAATCCTGACATAGGACAGATATCAAATTCTGATGTGGGCTCGACGTTAAAATGTCCGCCAGCCCAACATCGTCACCACGTCATTTTGTGATACGTCAATTTCTGACAATGGCCCAACATCAACTCATGACATTGGACCAACATAACATTATGATGTGGGCGCGAGGTTAAAATGTCCGCTAGCCTAACATTGTCCCAACATCATTTTGTGATGTCGGGCAAATGTCAATTTCCGACAATGGCCCAACACCAAATCCTGACATAGGACAGATATCAAATTCTGATGTGGGCTCGACGTTAAAATGTCCGCCAGCCCAACATCGTCACCACGTCATTTTGTGATACGTCAATTTCTGACAATGGCCCAACATCAACTCATGACATTGGACCAACATAACATTATGATGTGGGCGCGAGGTTAAAATGTCCGCTAGCCTAACATTGTCCCAACATCATTTTGTGATGTCGGGCAAATGTCAATTTCCGACAATGGCCCAACACCAAATCCTGACATAGGACAGTATCAAATTCTGATGTGGGCTCGACGTTAAAATGTCCGCCAGCCCAACATCGTCACCACGTCATTGTGTGATACGTCAATTTCTGACAATGGCCCAACATCAACTCATGACATTGGACCAACATAACATTATGATATGGGCGCGAGGTTAAAATGTCCACTAGCCCAACATTGTCACAACATCATTCTGTGATGTTGGCCCAATGTCAATTTCCGCCAATGGCCCAATATCAAATCCTGACGTTGGGCCAACATCAAATTCTGACGTTGGCCCGACATTACAATGTCCGCCAGCCCGACATTAGCCCAACGTTATTTTGTATTGTTGGCCCAACATCAAATCTTGACGTTCGCCCGACGTTTGATGCTGGACCAACATCAAAATTTGACAATGGCCCAATGTCATTAATATGACATCTCCAATAAGAGGTCGACCTAATATAGCGCCGATGTTGGGACTGGTATCAATTTAAGAGGTCGCTACCCAGCTAGCCACCTGACGTTGTGCCAACATTGGGCCAATGTAAAAAGTCGTTTTAAGACGACGTTGGGCCTACATTAAAAATCCGACGTCGCCGCGACGTAAAAATGTCCGCCAGCCCAACATCAGCGCGGCGTTTTTGTTTTTTTAATGCTGGCCAAACGTCACTTTGCGATTTCGACCCAACATCAATTATTCAGTCAGTGGTCAGTCATGGTTGTGAAATTGATGTCGGGACAATGTTAGTAATGAGACAAGAATAGGACATCTCAATTTTTACGTCAAACCGAAATCCTACGACGTCAGAATGGGCAGCAGTGAATCAAGTCGGCTAATAGTCATTAAGTTGATGTTGAGCCGATGTCAATGATCCGACATGAATATGACATCTCAATGATGACGTCAATGCGATATCGTGCCGATGTCAGAACTGACAGCAATGAAACAAGTCGGCAAATGATCATAAAAGTGATGTTGCGCCGATGTCAATAGTCGGACATGAATATGCCATCTCCAATATGACGTCGCTAATATCGCGCCGATGTCGGAAAAGATAGCAATTAAGGAGGTCGGTAAATGGTAGTAAAATTGATATCGGTCCGATGTTATTAATTAGACATGAATGTGATAAATATGTCAGGCTGATGTAAGAACTTGCAGCAATGAAACAACTCGGCAAATGGTCATTTAATTGATGTTGTGCCGAAGTCAATGATTAGACATGAATATGACATCTCAATGATGACGCCATAGCGATATCCTGCCGATGTCAGAACTGGCAGCAATGAAACAAGCCGGCAAATGGTCGCCAGTTCCGACATCGGTACAACATTGACCCAACGTCATATTTGAGCTGTCATATTTATGTATATTTAATAACATAAGCCCAACATCAATTTTGCAATCTTTGACTGACCTCTTAATTTGCTACCAGTTCCAACATCTGCGCGATATTAGCCCGACGTCATATTTGAGATCTCTTATTCATGTCGGATTAATGAAATCGGCACAACATCAGTTTAATGACCATTTGCCGACTTGTTTAATTGCTGTCAGTTCTGACATCGGCAGGATATCGCTTTGGCGTCATCATATAGAGATGTCATATTGAGGTCCAATTAATAACATTGGCCAGACATCAATTTCACAACCATGTACCGACCTCTTAAATTGCTACCAGATACAACATCATCACAATATCGGACTGACGTCATAGTAGAGATGTCATATTTATGTAGGAGTAATGACATCCGCCCGACATCTATTTCAAAACATTTTACCCACCTTTAACATTTCGTAAAGTTCCGACATCTGTGCGGTATAGGCCCAAAGTCATATTTTGGATGTCATATTTAGGTCTAATTAATAACTGTGACCCGACATCAATTTCACAGCATTTTACCGACCTCTTAAATTACTACCAGTTCCAACATCGGGGCGATAGAAGGCCGATTTTATATTTGAGATGTCATATTCATGTCGAATTATTGACATCGGCACAACATCCATTTAATGACTATTTAATGATTAGTTTCATTGGTGCCATTTATGACATCGGCAGGATATCGCTTTGGCGTCATAATTGAGATGTCATATGGATGTCCAATAAAACTCATTGGTCCGACATCAATGTTACAACCATTTACCGACCTCTTTAATTGCTACCAGTTCCAACATCGGCGCGAAATTATCCCGACGTCATATTGGAGATGACATATTCATGTCAGAATATTGACATCGGCTGAACATCGATTTCATTACTATTTGCCGACTCGTGTCATTGCTGCCAATTCTGACATCGGCGCGATATCGGCTTGACGTCATATTTGTGATGTCATATTGATGTCCAATTAATAACATCCGTCCGACATCAATTCCACATTCAACCATTTACCGACCTCTTAAAATGATATATTCCGACATCGGTACAACATTGGCCCAACGTCATATTTGAGATGTCATATTCATGTTGGTTTATTGACATCGGCCCAACATTAATATTACAACCCTCTATCAAGCTCTTAAATTGGTACCAGTTTCGGCATTGGTGCGATTTTAGCGCGACGTTTTATTTGAGACGTATTTTTTTCGCCAACTTAATGACATCGGCACGACATTAAACTACAACCATTTTCCGACTTATTTCATTTCCAAAACCTCCAACTTAAATTCGACGTTGGCGTAATGTTGGCGCGACGTCTGTTTGCCGACCGCGATCTTGCCGACGACCTGCCGACACCGGTCCGACATCAGTTAGCTAGCTGGGTACTTATATTTTTGTTAACTTGCTTTGAGAATCTATACTGAATTGAATTTCGTTTAATCGATTACAAACATTAGTAATTCAAAAGTAAAAAAAAAAGAAGTATTGCTATCGGGAAATTCATGATCGATTATAAGCGATCGTAAGTGAAATGAAAATTTTCGATTTTTGGAATTATTTATATAAAAAAATATACTTTTGTCATGTCCTTGCTGCTGTATATAATTTAGAAGGATATATAAGAATATAAATAACACCTTAAATAGTGTTATGAATATGATTTGAAGGTGGATTATTTCAAATTCAACGCTCTACAAATACTAACTATTACAAAACATACATGCTAAGAAGAGGTGTATATATAGTATACCGATTGCGACCTATGTTTGTAGGACGATAGGATGATAGGTTTAGGAGTAGGCAATAGGTATAGGAATAGGATATTTATAGAATTATGATTTATGAATGAATGTGTGTAAAGGTTAAACAAAATGCATGGATCGGACGTGGAATCTATGCATGTTTCCAATTTCTTTTTACGTTTTTGATGTTGGTCCTACGTTGGCCATTTGACATTGGGCCATTGTCAAATTTTGATGTTGGTCCAGCATCAGAAAATGACGTTGGGCCAATGTTGGGTTAGCGGACATTCAAACGTCGGGCGAACGTCAAGATTTGATGTTGGGCCAACGTCAAGATTTGATGTTGGGCCAACAATAAAAAATTACGTTGGGCTAATGTCGGGCTGGCGGACATTTTAATGTCGGGCCAACGTCAGAATTTGATGTTGGCCCAACGTCAGGATTTGATATTGGGCCATTGGCGGAAATTGACGTTGGACCAACATCACAGAATGATGTCGTGACAATGTTGGGCTAGCGGACATTTTAACCTCGAGCCGACATCATAATGTTATGTTGGTCCAATGTCATGAGTTGATGTTGGGCCATTGTCGGAAATTGACGTTATGCCAATATCACAAAATGACGTAGTGACGATGTTGGGCTGGCGGACATTTTAACGTCGAGCCCACATCAGAATTTGATATCTGTCCTATGTCAGGATTCGGTGTTGGGCCATTGTCGGAAATTGACATTTGCCCAACATCACAAAATGATGTTGGGACAATGTTAGGCTGGCGGACATTTTAACGTCGGGCCGACGTCAAAACTTGATGTTCTCTCAACGTCAGGAATCGATGTTGGGCCTACGTTAGAACTGACATTGGGCCATTGTCAATAATTGATGTTGGGCCGAAATCGCTAAATGACGTTGGGCCAGCATTAAAAAAAGACGCCGAACTGATGTTGGGCTGGCGGACATTTTAACGTCTCGGTGACGTCGCATGTCGCATGTTGGCCCAACGTCCCCTTATAACGAAAATGACATCGGCCCAACGATGGCACGACGTCAGGTGGCTAGCTGGGTACCAATAAGCATAATATGCCAGTGCCCACTCGAAGAGACGATACAAACCAGATCTAGTCTTCTCCAGCAGACTACTTGCTCCCATCAGTCGTAAGTTTGTAGCTGAGCCGATCCTAAGATCCCAACACCGACCCATCTGCATTCAACTTACTGCAGTAATCACACCAAACGAGACCTCGTTCAAGCGCAGTTTCAACTTCGCTATAAAGACAGAATGGCCCGCTTCCACAGAAAACCTTGATTGCGCTCTGACAAATCTCCCAGCAGACCCATCGAACTTTGAATTATTCATAGACATTGCGAAGAAGGTGTATGCAGACATATCCAAAGAGGCTGTCGCACGACATACATTCCCTGGCATCGACAAAAAATCAAGTCAGCTTCCGGCAAACTACACCACATCCTATGACACATATCCCTTCTCAGAATGATGACACCAATAACCTTGAAGGATATATCACATATAGCACATGATTGAAACGACGGACCTAAGACACATCAGCAGGAAAGCTATGCAAGCTTGGAAATGACAACACCCGAGCTCAACGCATTATAAGTTACGGCAGACCAAGTAGCGAACCAGCTGCTGACGAATGGAAAGGCCCCCAAGACAACTTATTCATACAGGCACAAACTACCTGTAGTTGACCAGAACATGCCGCATTCATTTTCACAAGACCTTTTGATGAAGAAGAACTACAGAAAGGCATCTCTACCATACAGGTCAACAATGCAGCAGGCATCGACGACATCAGATCGGAGCAGATCAAACACAAGAGCCCTGTACTCGTTCTGGCGCTAACACTCTACAATATAATTATACACGGCTGACATCCCATCAAATTTGAACACTCGAAACTTCACCTATGCAGATGACACCTGCATTACAGCTCAGCAAAGTACCTTTGAAGCTGTTGAACTCAACATCAACACAGCGCTCGCAAGCCTTTCGAATTACTACAGAGCAAACTACCTACGGGAAAATCCATCCAAGCCTCGGGTGTGTGTCTTCCACCTGAATAACAAGCAGGCAAAGAGAGAACTGAAGCTAGAGGGGAACAATGTGCAGCTGTACCACTGCGAAACCAACAAAAGTTGAAGAGTTATCACCTCGCTGGCATCGGATATTTCGCCCAAAGACGCGCTAACACCTGTCTAACTAAAGTAACGGATGAAGTAGACGAGAGATGGCAGGCATATCCCAGCTAACCACCTGACGTTGGGCCGATGTCGGAATTTGGTTGCCGGATGTCGGCATATCGCCGTTGGCTCGAGGTCATTGGCATAAGGTCATTTTCCGACAATGGCCCAACATCATGTCATGAGATGATGTTGGGCCATTGTCGGAAAATGACCTTATGCCAATATATCACAAAAATGACGTCGTGACGATGTTGGGCTGGCGGACATTTTAACCTCGAGCCAACGGCGATATGCCGACATCCGGCAACCAAATTCCGACATCGGCCCAACGTCAGGTGGCTAGCTGGGATGTTATACGGCTAACAACCTCCTCACAGATGCCTTGTATCCCGATACAGCATCCTCGATTCTGACACACCACCTGAGCAGAATCCTCCACCATCTGCCAAGCCCATACTCATCAAATGACTAATCCTGACGTGGTATGAGTGTCAATGCCTGAACCGAATGCAGAGGAAATAGGGACGGTGTTAGGTCAACATGGCAAGATGGGGCTTTGCCCCTAAAGGAGATACTAAATACGAATGTGGAGAAAATCAGACGATGGACCACATTATTCACTGCGGCGGGACAGCTTGCACAGATGACGACCTATCCCTCGTTAATGAGACGGCCATCAAAGCCATCGAGAGATGGACAAACTTTATTTAGGAACAGACTGCACCTTTAATCAGTTGCAGTTGTGGCCCAGGTGGTTAGAGCTCCAGAGAGACAAGATAATGGATGTGGTGCAGCTAGAAGAGGAGCACATCGAGACACGAAGGCGCAAGAGAACGCGTAGGCAGCAACGTCGCAGGAGAAGGCAGTGGTTGACTCAGCGACCATTGTATGGGCAGTATGAGCAGCTGCTGAGCAAGCTCAACAGGAAAGATCCCATAGGCTACACAACGGAATGCTGATGTGGCCCTTTTATTGCCATCTTTATATTCAGTGTTGTGCCTGAATATGTTGAATATGTAAACGTTGTACTCTCGTCATCATCATCATCATCATCATCATCATCATCATCTCACTCAATGTCAGCAGTAGTGCACATTCTACATTTTCTTCGTGCTCGGGATGTGCTCGAGTGCGCTCGAGTAGTAGTCAAAAAATGAGAGTAGCGGTTTAAGGAAGTCGTGTAGCGCTCGTGTAGCGGTCGAGTTGTTCATAAAAACAGATCGAACCAGGATCGAGTTGATCGGGAACCAATCGTGTCGTAGTCGAGTATAGATCGAGATGATCGGTGGAAAAAATCCATCCAGACCAAACTAGATCTCTGTACGATCGATTCCCGATCAGCTAGACCTCGACTCGATCAATACACGATCGCTGTTCGATCGCTTGCCTTCTCGACTCCTACACGAAGTGTTTTGACATGTCAAACTTTATCGTGTAGGGAGCGGGACCATGCCGATCAAGGTAGACAATGGTAGATCGACCCCGATCGCCCTTGCCGAGCGAGCCCGACCAGGCCAAAATAGGCCAAAATAGCCTGATCGGGCTTGATCGAGTTGATCTGATCGGCAGTGGGAACCCACCATTAAGGTGGGTTCCCACTGCCGATCCGATCAACTCGATCAAGCTCGATCGCCCCATCGGCACATTTTTACCCCGACCAATCTCGACCAACTTCTTGATCGTCCTTAAACACGATCTCTTCCAGACCGATATTCGATCTTTTACGACTCACATCCGACCATTCACGACTTCTGCACGACGTATACTTGACAACAACTCCGATCTCTACTCGATCATTCCGATGCATATACGATCCCTATACGATATGTACTATAGACCATCTAGACCAACTGGACGTCAACACGATCTCTACACGAACTCGACTCGGGCAGGTCGACCTGCTCGTACAGGAGTCGACGATGAGTCGTGAATTCGTTGTGTTTGCAGAAGTCATTACCGACAGCCGATATTACAGTATTCGCTTTTGATCAGTATTTGAATCATCGAAGATCAAGGATCAATAATGACTTAGACTAAGATTAATAATAATATTACGATTAAGACCAAGACAAACGTAACACAATTTCCCTTTAAAGCAGCACCCCAGAGCCATCCCGCTGAGGGTTCCCTATCACGACCGCCCCTGCCGGAGCTATCATGGAACAAGTCCTTGCACATCTGTGCAAACAAATAAACTGCGATGTGCTATGTCTTCAAGATACTATACCCAGCTATACTATACACAAAACATTTTAAAAACATTTCCGTAAGGTCCCAAAGTTATTAACTCCAAATGTTTTCTAACAAACAGTATACAAATATTTAAGTAACATTATATTTTTTTAGTGAATGTTTTAATAATAATAATACAACATTAAATAAAATGTTATTTTTGAAACATATTTACAATATATTAAAACAGAAATAATATATTCAGACAAATAATGTTGTGAGGAATGTTTTATAAAAAACAAATGCCACTCTATTTTAAATGTTAAGACAACATTTTCCAGGAAACAAAATATGACAAACATTTGTTAAATGTTGATTTTTCCTTTAAGAAAAAACATTAACTTCTAATGTTGATAATAAAATGTGTAATCAATGCAAAAACAAAATATTATAATAGTATATAATTAAGATGTCTTGAAAACATCAACCTGATGTTTTGATAACAAAATCTAAGATTTGTTTACAATATTAAAAAAATGTTTCAACAACATAAGGACTGAAACTTTTTCGATTTGTATTTTATTCATTGTTAAACAACATGTTCAATGAAATGTAAATATCACAAAAAATTTTAAATGGTATTTTCTTTCCTTAAAAAAACATTTACTTCTAATGTCTATAACTGAATGTTTTTAAAATGCAAGAGCGAAACATTCTTAAAAAGTCTTTTTAAATGTCCTTAACACATAAACTTGATGTTATAATAACATAATTTAAGTTTTTGATACAATATTCCAAAAACGTTTCTACAATGTTTTAGATTCACATGTTATGGCGTTTTAAAGATGAGTTTACAAAATGTTTCATTTTATCACAAATTTAACATAAACAATAGTTATATATACTGAAAAAGAAAATGTTATGAATCATGCTGTGTAATAATCGCATGACATCCTGCATTAATGTTTAAAAGACAGTTTCTAGAAAGTGTAAGTATGACAAACATTTTTTAAATGTTGATTTTTTTTTTCTTAGATAAAACATTTACTACTAATGTCATACCTTGATGTTTTTAAAATGCAAGAGCGGGACATTTTATAAACGTATATTCAAAATGTCCTTAAAAGGTAAAGACCAGTTTTGGAAACGCCCCCCTCCCCCCTCTCAAAAAATGAAATGAAAGCTCTTATTACCAATAATGTGAAAGAATATAATTATACTAATATAGGATTATCCAGGCATAATATAGCAATGTAGGCATAGATATATATCGCCCATACGCCATGTACGCTACGTGTATTACGAAATACTGATTTCTTCCGATATTTCTCTATTTAACGATGCTTAGGTTCAGATTTTTACCACAAAAGCCCTATTTCAATACATATTCAACAATAATGATCAATATAGATGTATTCGGCTACTTTCCCGAAACTGGACTTGGGCTTTAAAGCAGAAACTTGATGTTATATTGACATAATCAAAGATTATGCTAAAATATTCCAATAACGTTTAAACAACATTACGATCATGTTTTAGATTCAAATTTATGACGTTTAAACGATGATTTTACAAAATGTTTCATTTTATCACAAATTTAAATGGGTAGTTTAGTTTTGGTAGAAAGGGCGCTGCACATAAAAAATGTTTTGTGAGGTAATGAAAAACTGAGTGTCGAATTTGAGAGAACATGCAATTATAATGGCAGAATGAGCTTTATTTGGTCAAAATCGACCCAGAAACGGCTAAAATATCAATAAATATATCTGATCTTATAATTATTTGGGGCCCAAATAATTAGATGATATGTAGAAAAAAAATGCTTGCACTTTTTTTAAAAATGTCAAAAGCGTTTTTTTTGGTTTAAGTTGTTGATGATCTCGCTATTTAATAATTATATCGATACAACATCACATACATACTTTTGTATGAAACATGGTTGAAACCAATGCCTTTTTAAAAAACACCCTCTTGTGTTTTAATTGCTCTTTTTGAATGATAACAGGCTTTTTACCTAGTCGCTTGTAATTTTGTATACCTTTCGAGCATGGTGGAGTTATAACTATTAGTTTATAATGTTACTGTGTGAGGTTTTGGCTATTGAAGTTCAGCCTTACCAAAACTAAACTACCCCTTTAACATTTAAAAAATCTCTTTATACTAAAATAGAAAAGGTCATGATTCATGATGTCTAATACTCGCATGATATTCTGCATCAATATTTAAAAGACAATTTCTAGAAAAAGTAAGGTGAGAAACATTTTTTAAATGTTGATTTATTTCTTAAATAAAAACATTTACTACTAATGTCAATAAATTAATGTTTTTAAAATGCTAGAGCGAAACATTTTATAAAAGTCACTTTAAAATGTCCTTAATACATGAACTTGATGTTATAATAACATACTAACAGATTTAGCTACAATATTCCAATAACGTTTAAACAACATTACGATTGAAATGTTTTAGATTCTAATTTATGACGTTTAAAAGATGATTTTACAAAATGTGTCATTTGATCACAAATTCATCATCATCATCATTATCATCATCGTCATCATCATCATCATCATCATTATCATCATCGTCACCATCATCTCACTCAATGTCAGAAGTAGTGCACACTCTACATTTAGCTCTTCGTGCTCGGGATGTGATCGAGTGCGCTCGAGTAGCAGTCAAAAAATGAGAGTAGCGGTTTAAGGAAGTCGCGTAGCGCTCGTGTAGCGGTCGAGTTGTTAATAAAAACAGATCGAACCATGATCGAGTCGATCGGGAACCAATCATGTCGTAGTCGAGTATAGATCGAGATGATCGGTGGAAAAAATCCATCCAGACCAAACTAGATCTCTATACGATCGTTTCCCGACCAGCTAGACCTCCACTCGATCAATACACGATCGCTGTTCGATCGCTTGCCTTCTCGACCCCTACACGAAGATTTTTGACTGTCAAAAATATTCGTGTAGGGAGCGGGACCATGCCGATCAAGGTAGATCGACCCCGATCGCCCTTGCCGAGCAAGCCCGAACAGGCAAAAATATGCCAAAATAGCCTGATCGGGCTTGATCGAGTTGATCTGATCGGCAGTGGGAACCCAGCTTTACTAAAGCTAAGCCTTACCAAAACTGTACTACCCCTTTTAACTCACAATTATCTCAAATACATGTTTAGTTTAAATGTTATTAATATTGATAAAACACATTTTATTTATTTTAGGAATGTTCATTCTCAAAAAGTTTATCCTGAAATATACGTAAATGGCTTATTCATTTTGGAAAAAGAATAAATTAAATTCCTAGGAATAACGATGGATTGCAATTTAACTTTGTTTGAGCATATACATAATATATCAAACCCTATTTCTAGGAATGTTAGTATTTTATATAAATTGCAATAGATGGTAAGTACTCATTCCCTATGATGATTTTATAATGCCTTTTCGTAATACATTATTGCAACATCGTTTGGGGTAATTGCAGTAAAACAAACATACATTCGCTTGACATTTTACAAAAGAACGCTGCACGCATTTGCACACACTCTAGTTATTTAGCACATACCACACCTTTATTTAAAATGTTAAATACACTCAAAGTAAATTACATTCACACATTCACACAGCTATATGCATGTGTCAAATTTACCACCAATGTCTATAACGCTAATGTTCACTCACATCCTACTCGTCAATCAATTGATTTTCACTTAATTAACCCTAAACTTGCCTTAGCACAAACACCGATTTGACACAATGGACCTGATGTATGAAATGCTTTACCTGAATCATTACAATTATGTACGACACTTTATTCATTTAAAGTAACGAACAAACATACTTACTAATGCAATATGAAGTTTGAATTCTGATTAGTTACAATTTCAGATAATACCTTTGGATATTACTTTATTGAAGATGTTTTTATCAAGTATCAGGAACAAGGTTAATTGTGTCACAATCTATGCAGATACAATACTGGATATTACTCTGCCAAGCATGACTGAGATTAACAATTGCATGGAACCCACAATATAATTTGAAGGTGTATTATGGATACCATGCAATCACCTAATTCATCTAAATGACGAATTCAAGTCTATTTATGCCGTTATTTTGTTTTGCTCATTATAGGCGCTGGAATGGGGTGTGTCGGTCAACCGATCGAGCATGGTTCGTACAGTGTGCAAGGGCGCAGTAGCGTTGTGGGAAGTCTTCGGACAACTGGCGCACAACATGGCAGCAGGGTTGACGTCAGAGTGGAAAACTGCCCCAGTGGGTTGCATGCCCAGCAGCCAATCAGAAGCCAGTGTCAGAACGGAACGTGGACACCGCCCTGGCCGAAATGTGGTACGTAATATTAATGATTGGCTGTATGACTACTTTTCCATGAGTTGGAATACATGTTATATCAGTGTGTATTAGGTGACATGGTACATGTAAAGTATTTACCGGTAATTACTTCATCGGGCGGGTGTTATTACTTAAAGTGATAATTGAGTTTTGGTATAGAGGGCGCTACACAAAACAAATTGTTTGTGAGGTAATGAAAAACTGACTGTCAAATTTGAAAGAACGTACAATTTTAATGACAGAATAAACTTAATTTTATCGAAATCTGTTCAGAAATGGCTAAAATAAACATAACCATTTGTAATATTTGTGTGGTTCCACAATTATTCAATAAATTTGAACCAGCCGTTACAATTTGTTTCAAATGCTTCCTCTTTTCAAAATTTACAAAAGAGGTTTTTAAATAGTTGTTGATTATTTCTCTATCTAGTTGTTGATTATTTCTCTATCTAATCACTATTTCAACAAAACATCACATGCACAATATTTTATTTTAAATGGTTGAAACCGATGAGTTTTTAGAGGGCACCCTTTTGAGTTTTAACGGCTCTTTGTGAATGATAACAGGCTGTTTGCTTAGTCATTTGTAATTTTGTATTCCTTTCGAGCATGGTGGAGTTATAACTATTAGTGTAATGTAGTGCATATTTTGGTTACTAAAATTCAGTTTGACCAAAACTGTACTCTCGATATAAAAACTCAACTATCCATTAATAATGATCTCATACGAGCGCTTAAGTGCTAGTATTTTGTATTTCGAACATTGTATTGCTCATAATATCAATTACAATTCATTTGTTTGCCTCCTCGTAACATAATTATAAACGTTGTTATTTATTCTTTCACACTGTCGGGGATAAAATTGTATACTTACTTTTCGTTGTGTATGTTTTAACATTTTTCATAACCATACAAATTAGGATTTTCTGATTAGGCTGAATTCTAGCATGTTTGCTCCAACACAGTAGCCTACAAAACACCTTAGAGTTCAGCCTCGGTATGGGGGTGGATAGTATGTGCATGTGCATAATATTAAAGGACGCCCTCAGTAGCGAAGTGGGTCTGACTACCACGTACCGTATGTGAGGTACGTGCTGCAGTCCATCAACGCATGTGCGGTGCGTGACACCATGGAATATGGCGGCACCACTTTGCCTGATGACAAGTATTAGAGTCTCACCTATTTACCAGCCCATTACAGTTACCACACAAATCTATCTTTTTCCCCAGTGAGAGCACGACTCCCGTGCGATGTCCCATAAACTGCGTCTGGAAGTCACATGCTAAAGCTCATTAATAGCTTCGTGGTGCGCGCCATCCGGGACTATGGCGGCGCCACTTTGTCCGATGGCGCGTGTCAGATTTTCATCTATGTACCGGTCCATAACAGTGATCATACACATCATTGTTTGTTTGTTTTCAGAGAAACCACGGAACCCGTGTTCTGTCCCATGGACCCCTCCGTACATGATGCAGTTCATCAACGGTTCAGCGGTGCGCGACATCCGTGACTATGACGGCGCCACTTTGCCCGATGGCACGTGGCTGGTGGCACGGTGTGAAGATCCGGGGAGATACCGACTGGTCGGGGAGTCTAGGAGGCTGTGCGAAGAGGAGGAGTGGTCTGCTCCAGAACCTACATGTGGTAATTATTGGAAGAATGTTCTTGCATTGTAGTTGTTGCATTGTCACCGTTAAGTAGTGGTTCATGGACTAACTTAATGATACTGACCCGAATTCATACCAGTAGCAGAACATGACCCCATGCTAAAATATACATTATATAACTAACCGGTTAAACCGTTGCACAACATTGGAATTTCACTACCCCATTAATGGTTTGTATGTGCCACTGGATATACTGATTGTTATCCAATCAATCCCTGTCTGACTATAGTCATGGTTGTGCTTAGGCGTCATGTTTATGGTCGCCTGACATTCCAGTTAATCCAACCGGCCACCAGTAATATTACCTCAGGATTATCCAGGACCTAGTGTTGTTAGTGATCGCCCGGTTATATTACTATGGATGGTACCATTCTAGAGACATTTTGTTTGTATACCTTTGCATAGGAATTTCCAATGAAGGGCTAGTCAATTTTAAGGAATAGTTGAGTTTTGGTATAGCGGGGTTTTAGAGGGCACGTATCTATAACGCCAGGTATATAGATCCCCCCCCCCCCCCCCCCCCCCCACGGGATATTATCATTTTTTAACAAATACAATAACTTAAGATATGTTTAAAAAACAAATACATATATAATAAATTATCGAAACATTAGAAAACATAAGGAATTTGGCTCTTCCAAATCTTTATGTTGTATTATTATTCCAAATGGTATTAAGAATATATGTAGTGAAAACGACGAATGTTTATTAATGAAAAAATATATTTTTGATGGGTAGAAATATGAATTGTATGACCTTATTTGCATAAATTACCGTAAATATGCAAATTATTTAATAATGACAAATACCTATTCTATTCCTGAATACACTTCACGTGACACGCGTGCAAATTGTTGCGGCGATCGGCCGTTTCACGGCCGAGATCTTAAGCCCAGTGCCCACTTAACGATCTGGGCCTAGCGATCTAGAGCGATCTTGCCCGAATAGGAGCGATCCCCTGAGATCTGTGGTTAAGTCGCCAAGTGGGCACCAATGGCCGCAGATCGCTGTAACTCGCGTCCGCAAGGGTGGTGTCGGTTGCGGTCGCCGGGGTTTTGACATGTTCAAAAATCTGGCGACCAGGTCGGTCTCGATCGCATTCGCGGTGATCTGGTGCGGCCATTGGTGCCCACTTTGCGACTTAACACATATCTCAGGGGATCGCTCCTATTCGGACAAGATCGCATAGGGCTAGCGACTTTGGAATCATCAGTTCGCAGTGAGTCAGCCTAATTCCATTGTGTACGTGATCTTTTCAATTTGGCCTCCTTGGGGTCCTAGCTTGGCCCCTATTTCCACCCATTGTCAAGGAATAAAATAACGAGGAATTCACACTTATTTTATTCTGAATTTGTTGGCGAGGCATGGCTAGCGGTTTGAACATTTATTTCCTTTTCTTGATATCAAGAGTTACCAACAGCACATCATTTATTGATATCAACAATTCAAGAAAAATATCAAGAAAAGAATTCTTGATTCTTGCAGGGCGCCTTTGTAGAGCAGTTTCGCATAACTGAACATTGAATTCTAGATATCAAGAAACCATTTTCTGTCGCTAACCAATGATAATTCCTGATTTCAAAAATTCAACTCCTGGCATCAGGAAATCAAAATCTGGATATCATTAATTTATTTCCTGATATCAAGAATTTAATTATTGATATTTGAAAACAGAATTCCTGATATCAAGGATTGAATTCTGATATCAGGACATATGAACAATTGCCCAAATGGCTTTTTTTTGTGCGATCCCGCCCGACATGCGATCGAGAACGAAATTTGTTCACATGTCCAAAACCTTGCGACCGCAACCGACACCACCCTTGCGGACGCGAGTTACAGCGATCTGGTGCGGCCATTGGTGCCCACTTTGCGACTGAACCACAGATCTCAGGGGGTCGCTCCTATTCGGGCAAGATCGCTGGGCGCAGATCGCAAGGTGGGCACTGGGTTTATTAAAAAAACTCGCAAAGCTTATTCTGATGTCAAGACAAGCAAGAGCGAACAATACCTGGCTCTAATTCTCAACGATGCGCGCATGCGTGGAAATAGGGACAATAGGAAGTCGCCGTGAGATCGCATAGTGGGCACCGAAAAGATCGCGTACGCAATGAGATCCGTCTGACTCGCGGCGAACTGGTGCGATTCACACCGAACCGAGATCGCTAGCAACTCGGGCTAGATCGCAAGCGCAGATCGCCTAATGGGCACTGGGCTTTAGGGTTGGAACCATACTGCTCCCACGTCCCCCCCCCCCCCCCCCCCCTTCCCGGTGTCACGCTAAATCCGTACGCACTGTGAAATCCTTACGCAGTCGCAAATGCGCATGCGCACCTGTGGGAAAATTGCCTGCGAAATTCGTTCCCATTCATGCCATTTGTAATAAAGCATGCAAAATGCCTCCTTGAGGCTCCTTGCATCATAAAGTGTTGTCAAAACCCGACGGTGGATTAAGAAAATTCACGCCATTTAAAAATTGGATAAAACATGTGTCAATTTGTTATTAGTATGAAATTGCGGCGTAATAATGGTCACGATTTTCGCAAGACACACCTCCAAATGTCTAAGCGCATGCGCATTTGCTACTGGGTACGGATTTCGCAGGTCACGGATTTAGCACCACACCGGCCGGAGAAAGACCTAAACTAGCCAGGCCTTTTTAGGGTTACACACAACAAATGAGAACTGTTTTTTGCGAGTAAAATCATACCCTACCCATTAAGTCGAGTGTTTTGGGGTTTTTTTTAATTCAGAAAAGATGTATTTTTACACGAGCTTATGCGTATTTGTTATGCAAAGAAGATTATACGCAATTTACCCATTTATTTGCTCGGTGAGTCTCTTTTACTCATTGAAGTGCATACAATTAATATTGGATGAGTAATGCTCGAACCTTCATGACCAAATGAGTAAAAATATTCACGAGTGTGTAGCGTGGCTTTTTGCTTCCCTGTACGTCATGGACTCTTTATTCGTTGAATGAGTGAAAATCTCTTCGAAGTGAACGTGTACTCGTCATAGAAGTGATCTTACTCGGCTAGCTAGCTAACTCTGATCTGTATACTGCATACATACACGGTATATTACCACGTATCAGGCATGGCGGTCCGTCTCATCTGCAGCTGAATAAGTGTAAGTTAAAGGGTACCACCACCCAAAAATAATATTCTTATTAAAGAAAGGTAACATCTTCAGTATTCCATTCCATCAACAAGTTCACAAAAATATGTTTCCAGAAAGAAAAAAACAAATTGGAAACGCATCACCATTCTAAAGCATGCGTTCATGCGGTCTGAATTACGCAGACTGCTATGTGTGTGGTGAATTGCAATGCGTGCAGAGCGAACGAATCGCCCGGGAATCTATTGTTTACAAACGTGCGCGTGAATAGCTGCATTGGCGCACTCGCAAATGGTTGGCCCGTATGGAACCAGTAAATAGCAGTGGTTCCGTCAGTGGTGGAAATTAATTGCTTTGTTTATGAATTACACAACCCTTTGCAAAATGTTGGGTATCTATTTGATATCACAAAACGGTACCAAAACATATAATAATGTGTTGTTCTTTGCCTGGTGGTCCCCTTTAATTTGATTATTCTAAATTTAGAATCAGTATAAATACTATTACTGACGGGGATCCCTTGGGTTTTAGACCTTTTCTAAAACTGTTTAGCCTATGAATAATTGGTAGACACGCTACATGTATACTATATTTCATTAGAAATTGAAGCCGCGAAAATTGTAATATTACGAACCACGTCAAGCGCGAAGCCCAATGCTGGGCCAAGCCAGGCCAAACAGCAAGGCCGCGCCGGGGCGTCGGGGCTCACTCCCGTCTTATACTAAGTAAGATCCCAGGGCCAGTGCGGCCAGGCCATGACCACTCGAGGCCGGAAGAGGGGCTACCAATTATTCATAGCCTAAGCAGTTTTAGAAAAGGTCTAAAATTCAAGGGATCCCCGTCAGTAATATTATTAATACTGATTCTAAAATTAGAATAATCAAATTAACTTACACTTACAACATTATGTTAAATTACACACCTCCAGCTTGAGTAAATATAAAAATACTCGTATGACATGTATAGTGGCAAATGAATAAAACTCGCATGCGTGCGTTTTTCAACTTAATTTGATGAGTCAATGCACTCAACTATGTGTGTCACTATACTGTCAACGATTCGTTTATTGGTTTTTTTTTAGTAAAATCACCCAAAAAATATTTGGGTGTTATTACTCAAAAAAACAAATAAATCGTAGCATTATAGTGACATACATAGTTGAGTGCATTGACGCATCAAATTAAGTTGAAAAACGCACGCATGCGAGTTTTATTCATTTGCCACTATAGTGACACGGCATATGAGTATTTTTTGTAACACTCACAACATTATGTTAAATTACACACCAGCTTGATTAAATATCACTCACAACATTATGTTAAATTACACAACAGCTTGAGTAAATACAAAAATACTCATATGCCGTGTCACTATAGTGGCAAATGAATAAAACTCGCATGCGTGCGTTTTTTTCAACTTAATTTGATGAGTCAATGCACTCAACTATGTGTGTCAATATAGTGGCAACGATTTATTTGTTTTTTTTTAGTAATATCACTCAAATATTTTGTTGTGTGTAAGGGTGCAATTTTGCACCCTAAGGTTGGGTCTACACTTTACAATGCCTGTTGAGTTCAATTCAATTCAAATTGAATTATACAGATGTACGTCTACTATTTGCTATTTCTAGCTTTATAATGTGAATAATTAGTATTAATGCATCATAATTATTTACTCCTTGTAGTCAGTGTACTTACTACCATTACCTACTCTGGCGTACCACACGTAGTAGCGAGCAATGGCACAATAATCATCTACCCACGGCCCAGGCGCGCATCGATTCGCCAACAGGAAATCTCATGTGAACTTGTGGGTGACTTACGAGGATCAGCGACACTTACAGTGCCACATAATGTCAGCCATGTTAAAGTAAGTGCATAATATACACTATTTTACTATACATTATTTTTAAATGAACATATTTATTTGTTATCGCATATTATTATACAAATAGTGCATGGTTTGGAGTTTAGTATACCAAAATATATATCGATACATTGTAAATTTCTCGTATTGTATAGAGGCCGTAGGCCGAGTGCATAAAGAGGTGTGTATTGTGTAATATTCAACGACAAGAAGGTTTTTTTTTATAAGAGGATGATTTTGAGGAGCTGATTTTATGAATTGACAAGCCATTGTGAGACTTCGATTTGTGAGAATTCCCTCCATTTATCTTAGGCCTTGTGATCTTGTTCAAGCGCCAGCACGTATTGAGAATATCATGCCATCCTGTGAGTGGCTCCCATCTTACAGCCCTCTACCGTATGTCCCCACAAAATTACAATCGGACTTTCTGTAAAAAAATCCGATATATAATAAATCCCATGAAGAGACGGTTATTTCTGTCTACGCCTTACCCTGTTTATAGCGCCACCTGAACTTGATGGAAATAGTTTTACTTATTGTGTGTGTTTCCCTGCAGAAGCAGAGAGAGAGAACTTACCGATTGGTCTCGTGGGGCAATTGGATACAAATCACACGTGAGTTCATTCGCATTGACCCGATCCTACCAGAACACTCGGGGAACTATTCATGCAGCATAACCGACTCCAATGATGAGCGCTCGCATACAGTGGAGATTATCATCAAAGGTAGTATTATTTTTTTTCTCATAATATCAATAAAGAGATTTTGTGCGTTTCAAAAATAAATCTGTATTCACCCATTTTGCGATCTCCGTTCTGTTATAATGATCTATGCAGTGATTTCCGAGAAGGCGCATAATTCATACTGTGGTTTTGATCTGTCTCAGAGACATGTAATTTGTCAATAAGTTTTATTGTTATTTCATTGCATTTTGTTACGGCAAGAGCGATATGCAATTTGGGCAAAAGCATGCCATATTCGGGCGAACGGATTATATCCTCTAGACATATTCGGTTAAAACCATGTGCTTTTTTTTTGGACTAAATTATCAACATCATGTAATTTTTGTTCTCGGTCAGCTAATCTTATGTTTAAACTATGTTTTATTGGCATGTAAATTGGGAAAGAAGGCCCCCTGGGGGAAAAGGTGGTTGTTGGCGCATAACTGTATGTTAACATGTCTAGTTGTGTCCTTCAAAGGTGGTTCGGATTCGTAAAATCAGACGCCCGAAGCCATCATGCGAATGCGCACGGTCGGCGCAGACAAAGCCGACTCGACCCGATCCGACTTGTTTTCAGTCAGGCTAGAGTCGGTTTCGCTCAGTCGGAGCCGATTTAACACGTTAATTTGGCCTCGAATGATTTCCGACTGGCTCTTGACAAAAACTCGGCAAAACAGGAGTCCTGAGGCAATGTATACTGAGTTTAACCGACTTAAAACCAGTCGGATCGGGTCGAGTCGGCTCTTTCTGCGCCGGGCTAGTACACACGGAATCAGTGTTATCAAAGAAGACTGGACACTTCGGGGATTTTGTGTAACGCTGAATTTCGTACATGGGGAAGGGCGCCCCTAGCGTTGAGCAGGTAAACTTCTTGTCGTTTTCGCGCGTAGCCATTGAAAACACAATAGGGAACAATGGCGAGCAGGTCGAAAATGTGGTGTTCGGCTGTAAATTGCTCGAACAACCCTAAAAAAATGTCTATTGTATTGTATATTGTATGTTTGACCCCCTCATCTCTTGAAAAATGTTTGCAACAATTAAAAGAGACACATATATTGCATCCTGTTAACGTTACCATTTATTTTATTTCATTTATTTCAACCATTATAAAACAATACAAATATATACATTGAATAATCATAATATGAATACATATAACATTGTGAGAAATTAAATTGTGGTTTGGATCCCCGGAAAGCAATATATGCTTATAATTGGGGACCATGTACGTAACATCAAAAGTACACTGAATACAAAAAATGAATTAATTCTTCTGAAAGAAGAAGTCATACAAAATCAGTGTCAACTGGTAGTGAAGTATCAAATTCCTTCTTATTTTTGCTTTTTTATCTCAAAATGTACACCAAATATTAAAAGGAGTTTGTTTCTAAGTTTGTCTGTTTACAGGTGAAAATTTCCATGAAATATTTAATAGACATGCAGAATCAACATTCACGTACAAGTTTCTTTGCTTGCTGTTAAAAAAGAACTAATGTACATCATCAGGATTGTTGCTGTTACCTGTGTCATGGTTTGAAATCAAAATAGTAACATTTATTTGAATACCTCTTTTCTCATGAAGAATTGTTAAAGTAGATCTTCATTGAAAATCACAAAATATGAGAATAATGCATCACTAGAGGGCTAGGGACTAACAAATTAAAATTAATACTTTTTTTGTTTCCCATACCAACACGATATCTTATTACAACAACAAAACAAAACCCCATCACAAGAATCGAAAACAAGCGCTCTTTGCGCTAAAAAACGCCAATGTTTTGATGACGTCACTCATTGAGTAAGTTTAACATTAGCAGACGATGTCTCATTGCGAATCTACACAACCATTAGTGCACTTTTTTGTCTGCTAAACGTGTATTCTTGTCACGAAAGCGCATTTATTTAATTGCATTTTGTAAATAAGGTTCACCTCGACTTATACACAATAATCATTCACTCGGAGACATTTACGGAAATAAAGACAAATTCAATGAAGTAAGTCACACACCGTCCTACTTTATCTGCTTGAAAGACCCGCCGAAGACTGGGCACGATCTATTGGCCCATTGTTCAACAGCTGTATTCTGATGCGGGTGTCGCTGAATGTGCAGTTCTGTGTGTAATACTTATGGGCGATGTGATAGATTAAAATAACGTTATTTAGCATGCTTACGGGAAAATTGTGTGTCAAAGAACAACAAAGTGCTTTTAAGAGTGAGGCAGAGGAGCAAAATAATGACAAATATTCTCCTCAATAAACAAGGATGATTGAACAGAGTCATGTTAAAAAGGCACTATAAAATGTGTTTGTTATATATCGGACATCGTCTGCTAAGGATGACTTACTCAATGAATGACGTCATAGCATTCAGCTGGTTTCGGCGGGACTTTTGATGCCACAATACTGGCTTACAAATTACCACTAATTTATTGATGATAACTTCTCAATAACAATGTTTTAAAACACTTATTTGTAATATTCGTGTTATGGATTGTGTATGAAATATAGAAATATGAGCTGAATCTAAATTTAAAAACAAAGAAATTCTACTTTAACAAGAGTGTCACATCCGAAACACAAGCATTTTGTTAACTGTCACATCGGAAATGCGATGCCTCAAAAAATCCAAGTCAAGTTAAAGTCATGCAGGAAATCTGGTTCCTCAAGTTTCTTCTCCAAATTCGCAGATTAAAACATAATGTTCACTTCTCATTTTATATGCAAAAAACTACAGAAAAAAAATTTTAAAAAAGATATGCAGGATTTGAAAATTTTCATCTTTCTTGACAAATTTGCTAAAATAGCAGAAATATCAAAAAACAAGTGTGCCTTATGTCTGCATATATTTCAAGTTCATACTTCTAGTAATCTAAATCCTGATATCCACATGGACATGAGTTAATTTCATTAATTTGTTTGTCCCTAGTTTTATTTATAACATTTTCACATAAAATTTCATATTTCATATTTATGTATCCATGGTGAATGAAAACAGAATAAGATTAAGCTTCAAAACGTTTTGTTCCATAAAATTTCAATACCAAGAAACTTATTTGAAGAATTTTCAAATTATCAATTCTAAAATGTAACCCTTTGTACCACTTTTTATACTATTGATTGTGAAAATGGCCATATATATAGTTAATCAACAGAACGTGTTATGAATCCTTGCCATTATATAATATAGCTTTGATATTTTTTTAAAATTGTAGGTAACAAAGGCAGTTATTTAATTTAAGGTGTAATTCAAATTTAGATCAAACTGAGATCTCATTGCATCGTTTATGTTGTTGGTGTGTGTGTGTATATGTATGCGTGTTTGTATGTCTGTGCATTTCGTCGCTGGGCAATTAAAAGGACAAATTGACGGTATCGATAGCAAAAAACGATACTTACTTTTTTGGAAGAAACAACATTTTGACATTTTGGGCAATAATATTTGTAAAATGCCAAATCCAGTAATCTTGTTTAGTGAAACAGTTATGTAGGCTATAAAGCAATCAAGTCGTTTAATTTGGCCTACGCTCAGTTCTTTTTAACGGAGTTATTTACGTATTTCTGAATTTGCCCTTTTTACATGCACGATATCGCGTCGATATTGGGCATGAAAAAGGACAAAATGCGTATTGCCCTTTTACGCGCATTGATAATGCACAGGCAATGCGCGCAACTTGGCGCAATAATGGGCAGCTAAAAGGGCAAATCCCTTTTTGTCCTTCGCATTGCCCATATGATATATATTTTTGATTTTCTCAAAAAGTTGGGCACATATGGGAATTCTAAACATATCATCGGATAGGTTTTAAAGAACTCTATCTGAAAATAAAATAAAAACAAAATCGATATTCGACGATAATATCGGCCATTTTGCCCTTTTTATTGCCCAGCGACGATTTGTGTGTGTGTTTGTATACATTTGTGTATGTATATGTGATAGTATGTGTTTGTATGTTTGTAGGCCTACATGTATGTATGTTGATGTGTCATGTGTTTGTGTGTGTATGTGTATGTGTCTACAATGACCAGCTTTCTGGCAGCTTTCCCACATGGAGATTTTAAATTCAGAACTAGAAATAGGCTGTGGCACACTAACTATAGGTTTTCCCGCTCAATTTTGCACTTTTTTCAATCGAATCAGGGGCGGATCTAGCTTTTTGCTAAGGAGGGGGGGTTTGACCCAATGACGATGCGGAGCATCGTCCACGAGCCGCGAATTTTTGTTGCTATATTGAACCCCCGTAAGTGATTTTTGTTCACTTTTTTCACTGATAGCCGCGAAGCGGCGAATTTTTTTGCTATTTTGAACCCCCGTAAGTGATTTTTTGTCACTTTTTTCACCTTTTTTCACTTTTTTCACTTTTTTCACTTATGCCGATATGCGCCAGTCATAATTATGGCGCCAGTTTACCTGCTCAACACTAGGGGCGCCCTTCCCCATGTACGAAATTTAGCGTTTCATTGATCGCTGTGAAAAACCGGCGCAGTGTCCAGTCTTCCCCTTGTAGTGTCTTTGGTGTTATGCAGAACACACAAACTTACCTAGTTCAAAATAGCGAGCTGCGCGCGGTGTAGCTTCCCCACACCTGATGAGATCCAATATCCACATTCACGTTGTAGATATCACATGCCCAACCCCCGTACACCCGGCTAATGGAAGCTTCATTGACCGGCAACACCCGTGGATCCGGGGACACTGGACGGTCTCAAAGAGGATTCATTTCGAATGCGATGCTGGCTTTCGCCTGTTTGGGGCTTCACAGGTTCACTGTACGGTCGATGGCTGGTCGAAGCCCAATCCGACGTGTACCCGTAAGTAAAGAGTTAAAGGAGTATTACATGGCTGCTTGAAATGGCGCCTCAAGAAATATCTATTTTGGATAACAGAAAACTGGGTGCTTTTACTTGTATTGTTTACATAATTTTAATTACAAAACAACAATGATTACACATTAAAAGTTAAAGTCCTTCCCGTGCCAATTGTGGCACATCAGGCGGCGCCTGATTCATTTGCCTTAGGCCACACGTCTACTAAATATAGCGAAAGCTACAGAAGGGGGACAGTCCTCTGGAAACTCGTGTGATTAACTTTCCCTTCTCCATTAAATGCCGAGCGCCTGGCTAGAAAGGCAGAAGGTGCCGTTTTTAAGTCGTTGGTATGACCCGGTCTGGGTTTGAACCCGGGACCAGCCGTGCATGAGGCGGACAATAAACGGCTATTGAGCCACTTACATATTACTAATTTTAAGTTTACTTAATTGGCAGATTGGTATCTGAGATTGTTGTGGAAGTGGTTCTTAAAGAAACGTTCATGTCACACCTGCACGAGTACACATTGTGTATACAGGTATATCGCTCACTATATTCCAAGTGTTCGAAGGCATCATTTTGTGTTTATACTGTAGATGATACTGGATTAAACATTGTTGTATGTGAATCATTAGAGCATAATTATATAAATGTATTATACATGAATGATAATGTCTCCCACATGTACATTTTCTCACTGCTACCGGCTTTAAAAAGCAACCCAATGCCGCGAGATAAGCACACCCGCTAATGCCCGGATGGTCGGTGTCTATGGCTACGGGAGGAACATCGGTGACGAACGAGCATTCTACTGCAATCCTGGGTACATACGGCGTGGCTCTACCAACCTACTGCGGTGCAACGAAGGAGGCGAGTGGTCTGCCCCGGAGCCCACGTGCGAACGGCTGCGTAAGTATCCGAAGGGAAGCCTTAAATGTCCGAAAACTCACGAAGAAACCCGAAGAATTGTGCGTGGATACACTAAGGTTTGGTTATTTATTTGATTTGTTGACGCTTTCAATCTACTACGATTATTTACGTCTAGGACCGCCCTTATCGGAACCATCCGAGAGACTCTACCTAGATGCGAACCTAGGCTAATTTGGGTGAAGAGCGCATCTCTGTCCACTAGACCCGAACACCTTCTCTCAACTGGAAATATTCCAGATTGTACTATGATAGTTTTGCATGGGTACAAAAGTGTTGAAGGGTTCCCTTACTGCCAGTGGATGGTCGGCCCCGGTGCCCGTAGGCGCAGGAGGCGGGGGCTGCAGCCCCCCCCCCCCCCCCCCCCACCCCTATCATAAAAAACGCCATATTTGGGCAAAGCTCACCTGGCAATCGGGCAAATCATGTCATATTTGGGCAACATTGTGCTATTATTAGGGACTAAACAATTTTGAACATGTCAATCTTTGTTTTGCTTGTCGGGGGGAAAAAAATCGATGATTTTGGCTGGCAAAAGACCTCAGCACCCCCAACGTCCTGATTCTCACATGCATACGTAACGTATGTACCCGGATAATGATCGTAACATGTACGGAAGGTCACGAAAACGCCTGATGTGCTAGGTAGAAGTGTCGGATTTACAAAAGGTAGGCCTACTTATAAAAGTGCAATCGAATTCTTATCAGCAAATACTATCAAATATCAATAAAATATTACAATATATATTATTCCCGTTGATCGGTTGAATCCGAAGAGAAAACTAACTATCCGAGTTACGAGTTACGATTAGTATACAACTAACGAATGGGCTTCTTGTGATAGTCAAATCTATTACCGAGGTGGGCTCAAAATGATTATTACCCGAAGCGTAGCTGAGGGTAATAGTCATTTTGAGCCCACCGAGGTAATAGATTGCCTATCACAATCAAGCACATTCGTTAGTTGTTTTATATCACTCATCAATATCAGTGATTGTGTTCAGCTTATAGCAAAATAAGTGATAATCTCTGAATATTTCATAAAATCGCTTGTAAATTTTGATATAAAAATCAATCGACATTAAAGAAGCCAGTATGAGCCTCCAGAACCACGGCGCATCTAATACGCTTAAAGTCATTGTTATTTTGCGCACACAATCACAAAGACGCAAAACTGAGTGCGCACCAACGCGCTGGCAGTTGCGCACATACGCGATGAATGCGTGCTAGCGCTCCCACTGATGTGCTTATTGGCTGTCTTGGCGTTCTTCTTCCCAGGGTGTTAGTTTTTACCAGCAATGTCAATCACGTGACTAGAACGTGTGCGCCATAGAGTACTGCACAAATTTGATCGCGTGTGCATTTTGCTTAAACACATGATCTATGGGACGAACGCGTAACGAACTTTTAGTGTTAATGTTTTGCTAACAGCCCGGTCACATGTTTGCGCGGGGATTGCGCGTGTTGTCCAAAACTATCATTTGTCAAATACAATGGTAAAACGATCTTATGAGGGATATAATAGGTTTTATATCCCTCATAAGATCGTTTTACCATTGTATTTGACAAATGATAGTTTTGGACAACACGCGCAATCCCCGCGCAATCACTTGACCGGGCTGTTAGCAAAAAAATAACACTAAAAGTTCGTAACGCGTTCGTCCCATAGATCATGTGTTTAAGCAAAATGCACACGCGATCAAATTTGTGCAGTGCTCTATGGCGCACACGTTCTAGTCACGTGATTGCTATTGCTGGTAAAAACTAACACCCTAGGAAGAAGAACGCCAAGACAGCCAATAAGCACATCCGTGGGAGCGTTAGCACGCGCATTCATTGCGTATGTGCGCAACTGCCAGCGCGTTGGTGCGCACTCGGTTTTGCGTCTTTGTGATTGTATGCGCAAAATAACAATGACTTTAAGCGTATTAGATGCGCCCAGGTTCTGGAGGCTCATCTGGCTTCATTAATGCCGATTGATTTTTATATCAAAATTTACAAGCGATTTTATGAAATATTCAAGAGATTTTCACTTATTTTGCTATAAGCTGAACACAATCACTGATATTGATGAGTGATATAAAACAACTAACGAATGTGCTTGATTGTGATAGGCAATCTATTACCTCGGTGGGCTCAAAATGACTACTACCCTCAGCTACGCTTCGGGTAATAATCATTTTGAGCCCACCTCGGTAATAGATTTGATTATATCCCTCATAAGATCGTTTTACCATTGTATTTGACAAATGATAGTTTTGGACAACACGCGCAATCCCCGCGCAATCACTTGACCGGGGTGTTAGCAAAAAATTAACACTAAAAGTTCGTTACGCGTTCGTCCCATAGATCATGTGTTTAAGCAAAATGCACACGCGATCAAATTTGTGCAGTGCTCTATGGCGCACACGTTCTAGTCACGTGATTGCCATTGCTGGTAAAAACTAACACCCTAGGAAGAAGAACGCAAAGACAGCCAATAAGCACATCAGTGGGAGCGTTAGCACGCATTCATTGCGTATGTGCGCAACTGCCAGCGCGTTGGTGCGCACTCGGTTTTGCGTCTTTGTGATTGTATGCGCAAAATAACAATGACTTTAAGCGTATTAGATGCGCCCAGGTTCTGGAGTCTCATCTGGCTTCATTAATGTCGATTGATTTTTATATCAAAATTTACAAGCGATTTTATGAAATATTCAAGAGATTTTCACTTATTTTGCTATAAGCTGAACACAATCACTGATATTGATGAGTGATATAAAACAACTAACGAATGTGCTTGATTGTGATAGGCAATCTATTACCTCGGTGGGCTCAAAATGACTATTACCCTCAGCTACGCTTCGGGTAATTTGAGCCCACCTCGGTAATAGATTTGACTATCACAAGAAGCCCATTCGTTAGTTGTATACTATCACAAGAAGCCCATTCGTTAGTTGTATAACAAGGTAGAACATGAACAATAAGTGACTGATCACGTATCATAACAACACTATTTTGTAGAACTGATTGTCACGATTTGATGAGTATGTAACTCAGAACTGAATTTGATTGAATAGGATAGTTTAAGTGAATTGACTTAATTTAACAGGACTTAATGTCATTAATACACCTAAAATTAACAGGATGTCGTTCTGAGTAAAGCTCAAGTTGAGTATTATATCTAGCCTTTTAGTCAAGGCTCTATATGGCTGGGAGATCGATCCTACATACGAGCTAAGATGGTCCCACCTCGACTGGTGTACGCCTTTTGGAATTAAAGCTCTTCATTTATGACATTAAATAAATGAAATTTTTCGATTTGATATTTAGCCCATATTCCCATCGTGCGTCAAACACTATGCACGCGTGGTGATGAGTGCGAGTCATGGCAGAAGTGCGTCATCACAGACCCGGATGCAGACTACCAATGCAATTGTATCAACCCGTTCCAGTGCCGCACGTCCGGCCCTCAGGTAAAATAATTAGACAACCCTAACCCACTGGCTTAGCAGGGGGAGGGGGGGGGGGGGGGGGGGGGGGGGTATGGGGGGCACGGATTCCAATTTTCCCTCCCCCCCAAAAAAAATAAAAAATAAAAATAAAAAAATAAAAATAATAATAATAATAATAATAATAATTTAATACATAAATAAAATAAAATGTAAATAATAATAATAATAATAATTATGATAATGAATATATTAAAAGAAAAAAATATATTAAAAAAATAATAAGAAGAATAATAATGATAATAAATATATTAAAAGAAAAAATAAATATAAACAAAACTAAATATAAATAATCGATAATAATAAATAGATGAATAAAACATTTAAATAATGAATAAATAAAGAAATGAATAAGTAAAAAAGATCATAATAAATGAATACCATAACTTTTTTCTTTTCTTCACAGATTGTCCAGTTAGCCTATGGTATTTATTCATTATTATCTTTTTTACTTATTTTTTTCTTTATTTATTCATTTTTTAAAATGTTTTATTCATCTATTTATTATTATCGATTATTTATATTTGTATTTGTTTATATTTATTGTTTCTTTTAATATATTTATTATCATTGTTCTTATTATTATTATTATTATTTGTATTATTATAGGCTATATTATTTGTTTAATATTTTTTTTCTTTTAATATATTTATTATCGTCATTATTATTAATAATATTATTAGTATTATTATTATTATTATCATTTTTGTATTTGATTTATCTATTTATTATTATTTTTATTTTATTTTTATTTTTTTGTGGGGGGAAGGGAAAATTGGAACCCGTGCCCCCCATACCACCTCCCCCCCCCCCCCCTCCCCCCCCCCCCCTCCCCCTGCTAAGCCAGTGGGTTATGGTTATGTTATTATAAAATGTGCAATGCTGAATAACTAGTTGGCCGGGGGGGGGGGGGGGGTGTTCATGGGGGTTCATAAAGAGTTGAGATTAATCCATATAATTATGAATAAGCAAACCAACCACTTGTTAATTGCATGTATATAAAAAACAAAAAAAGACGCGCACTTGAGGCAATCAGATATGCGTATTCATGGGGGTTCATAAAGAGTTGAGATTAATCCATATAATTATGAATAAGCAAACCAACCACTTGTTAATTGCATGTATATAAAAAACAAAAAAAGACGCGCACTTGAGCCAATCAGATATGCGTATTTAGGCACATTGTTATTGAATTGCACAATGGAGAATTCACGTTGACTATCAATGTCATGAATGTAAAGGGGAATAAAAAGGCTTGTGAATTATATCAAGTTCGAGAAGGATCATTTAAGGGATCGAGTAACTTTGTTGACATGTGCAAAAAGTGATGAGTTGTTGAAACATTGTATTACGGTTATCTGATATGTCCACTTGGTATTGTGTGAAAATTTCCAGTTAAATGGACGTTATATAAATGGCCGAGTAATGAGCAAAAATGCAAAGTGATATTCACTAACTCATTGCACCCACTTTGTACAAGGTTGACGCGGTCCAGTGGATAAGTTATAAACATATGAACTCTTCAATCGTGAATAACTTTTTAACGAAAGGGAAATTTGAAAAACCGAAACCTGTCCCATGCTTTGATTGTTAATACGAATACAACAAGTTATGCTTGGGCTGCCAAGTGAAAAAGTGATGTGCATAGAAAAACGCCATCATGTGTCCAGACCCACACAGTATATGTTCCTAGCACTCTGTCTCAGGCTCATGCAGCCTCAGACACTTGCATAATTATATAAACCCCTCAAAAAAAGTTCGGAAACTCAAGTTTGATCGATTATATCTATTTTATCAAGAAATCATAATGGTTATATTTGGTATCACTTGAAAGGGTGTGTATACCTCTTTAAAATGATACCAAATTCGTAAGCATCACGAGCACGAGGTATGCGCAGTATACTTGAGAATGGGGAAAGTCAGAAGTGAAATGTCACAAAATGCGCCAACAAACTTCAGTTGGAAGGTCTGACACCCATATCACGGTCTTTCTCAAGTTCAAATTCTTTCGACGATGAATATCTTGTCAATGAAGACATACTGTTGAATATGTTATCAGACAAAAGCCTGTTTAATTATCTTTCCAATGACACCTCACTTGGAATCATTATGAAAGCCGGGTACAATTAAGGTGAATATTTGGGAGGATCGACAGCAAAATGTAAGCAAAATGCATTTGATTGTGTGAAATTGAAGGCGTTGCATCCAAAAACGACTTTTGTGGGGATATCTTAGTACTTTACTTTACATAATCATTATGAAATTCAACATTATGTTAAAGCGTGTTAATTTGTCAATGAAATGATGCCCCATTCATAGTGGTTATGTGCTTGAGGTGTGTGTAGTACCTCTAAATGTATGGGGCTCAAAATGACACGTTGCTAGGTCGACTTTCTACCGTTTGATACGTGGTAATAAGGGCATACCTACACGGTCGAAGAGGGCGCTAATATGCCAGTTCTGGCCAGTTTGCGTAGGTTTAGAGAAATTTGAAGCATTTTCAATACATCAAGTTTGTGAGTTTCCTGTATTACACACTCACATTCAGCATAATCATTGCAAATGAGACATCATATTAAAGGTAAATTAACGAGCTTTCCGATAGTGCAAAACGTAATAATGATAGAGTTATGATTAATACAACAATATCTTACCGGAATCTTGAAACAAGAAGCCATGGTCTTAAATTCATAGCATTTATAGACCCCCATATCCGGTTTTACTGCACACACCCCAATAGCATAATTATTACAGATGAGACATGATTTTAAAGAAAAATAAACACGCTTTCACATGATACTAAATTTACTGATGATTATGCAATTTAAAACCCTAAAATATCCCTCCAATAGTCGTTTTTCGATGCAACGCCTTCAATTTCACAAAAAGAAATGCATTTTGCAACATTTCCCTTTCGGCCCTCCCCATGTTCGGCTGTACCATACTTAACCTGTTAATAAAATTGATACGGACATAACCGTATTGAAAAGATAGACACATGGGCTTTAAAATGATACCAAATTTGATAAGTTTAAATCATTTGAACACGCTACAATCTTCGATACAACTTGAACATTAAAAAATACGGCACAAGAGTCAAATTTCCCAACTGAATACTTTCGGCCCGTTTTGCGACATTTGACTTCTGACCGTCCTCCATTCTGAAACGCACTGCGTATTCCCTGATTTGAAATGAATGACAAATAATGTACCATTTCAAAGGGAAATCATCATGCATTGCAATGACACTAAAAGGAAAAAATACAATTTGACAATAAAAGTGATACAATCGATCAAAGTTGAGTTTCCGAACTCTTTTTGAGGTGTTTATATAGTGATGTATACAACAGCCGTACATCTGTATTGTGTAGTGCACGCAGCAGGCCTTTCGCCTGCACATGTTCCCTGCCGCAGTGTGAGTGGGGATCAGATACTAACCAGTGGCGGATCTACGGGGGGGGGGGGGGGGGGGGGGTTAGGGGGCTTAACCCCCCCCCCCCCCCCACCCCCCCCCCCCCCCCTTGGGCTGCCAAGTGAAAATGTGATGTGCATAGAAAAACGCCATCATGTGTCCAGACCCCACACAGTATCCGCATCGTCATTGGGTCAAACCCTCCCCCTTAGCAAAATAGCCACACACAAAAATCGCCTCGCCGCTTCGCGGCTCGTGGACGATGCTCCGCATCGTCATTGGGTCAAACCCCTCCCCTTAGCAAAATAGAAAGAAAAAAAATCGCCTCGCCGCTACGCGGCTAGTGGACGATGCTCCGCATCGTCATTGGGTCAAACCCCCCCCCCCCCCTTAGCAAAAAGCTAGTTCCGCCCCTGGAACCGCTAGAATTTCAATTGTATTTTGAGGATTTGGACAATGTAGTTCAATTTTGATTATATGGCGCTTCACGTAATGGTGTGTGAGGTAATGAACAATTAAGTACAGCCTGTGAATATCGGATTGAAATAAATGTGGGGGACAATCTGTTATAAAATAATTTATCAAATATATTTTAAAATGTTATACAATTTTGAAAATCTTCCAAAATTATTTTTAATTGTTTTGATGATCTCTCAATTGAATAAGTAATTTAACAAAACATCACATTCACATTTGGTGATAACAAAATGGTTGGAACTTAGGGTGTCTGAAGGGCGCCTACTTGTGTTAACGGCAGCTTTTTGAAGAAAAAAAACAGCCCTGTAACTTAAAGGACCTACAACGTACTTTGACACTTATTCCATAGTTGATGACTTGAAACATAGGTCTGCCGAAAAAAAATCCATGAAAATAAACACAGTAGTGATTTAAGACTAGTTTTCTGATGCCATATCTCACTTAGCAGCCAGTTTACGCCCCACCCAAATTTAGGGTCCGGAATCGGCAGCGTGATCGACATGTGATTGCTTACGTCATGACGCGTCATCTACAGAATTTAGTTCATTAGTCCGTTCTTTAGATGACGTCACATTTTGGCGATTTAAAAGGGGCATCCCCAGAACAATTAGATGTTTACTAATTACCCCAAAATGTATTGATTTTATGAGAAATGACAGCCAAATCCTTTTTATTCGGGAAAAATTACATATAGAGAGCCAAATTGTGAATATAGGCCATATAGACGCTGTAGTTCCTTTAAACGCGTATGGTGTATTACCTTTCAAGCATTATGGAACTATAAGTGTTAGTTTTTAATGATAATTTGCAAGTTTTCATTACTATAATTTTGTTTGACAAAAACTGTTACTATCTCTTGAAATTTAAGAACTTTAATCATTGCAATTGTGTATGAAAGGCGTCCACCACGCAGAGAACAACGCGGGGTTATTTGTTTTGGTACCGTTGTTTGATTTTAGTAAGATGGCCCAAACTTTGCAAAGGGTTGTGTAAATCATAAACAATGCATGTAATGACCGAAATCCACGGAACCAACAGGGCCGATTGTTCCGTATTAAAGCGGCAAACGTTTCCGAGTGCACGCGTACGTTTTGAGACAAAAGCGTCACAGAAGATTCGTACGTCCTAGACGAAAATCGGCTGCAGACCCATGAACACTGATATGTTGATGAGTTTTAAAGGGGTAGTTTAGTTTTGGTAGAGAGGGCGCTGCACATCACAATTTTTTTGTGAGGTAATGAAAAACTGAGTGTCGAATTTGAGAGAACATGCAATTTTAATGGCAGAATAAACTTTATATGGTCAAAATCGACCCAGAAACGGGTGAAATATCAATAAATATATCTGATCTTATCATTATTTGGGGCCCAAATAATTAGATGATTTTTAGAAAAAATAAAAAAATGCTTGCACTTTTTCAAAAATTTTCAAAAGCGTTTTTTAAATAGTTGTTGATGATCTCGCTATTTAATCATTATATCAATAAAACATCCCATGCATAATTTTGTATGAAAATGGTTGCAACCAATGCCTTTTTAAAAAGCGCCCTCTTGTGTTATAATGACTCTTTTTGAATAACAGGCTTTTTACTTAGTCGTTTGTAATTTTGTATACCTTTCGAGCATGGTGGAGTTATAACTATTAGTTTATAATGTTACTGTGCAGGTTTTGGCTACTAAAGTTCAGCCTTACCAAAACTAAACTACCCCTTTAAAGTATATAAATAAATTTGTCTGGAAACCTATTTTTCAGAACTTGTTGGTGGAATGGACTACTAAAACTATTATCTTTCATTTATGAACATTTTGTGTGTGGTGGTTTCCTTTAAACCAGGTGTGCGGAACGGATGGGAAGAACTACACCAGTGAATGTTTCCTCAAGGCTCTAGCATGTATGCTTCACACTGGTGTCGACATCGCACCTGACAATGACACATGCGTTCTTGGTAAGCATATATATCAGCGACTTATTGCTGGAATGGTTGGTTATTTGGATGACTGATGTATCGATTGATTGATTGATTGATTGGGTGATTGATTGATTGATTGATTGATTGATTGATTGATTGATTGATTGATTGGTTGATTGATTGATTGATTGATTGATTGATTGATTGATTGATTGATTGATTGATTGATTGATTGATTGTTTGGTAGATTGACAGAATGATTGCAAGATCAATTGATTGATTGATTTGTGGATTGATTGATTGATTGATTGATTTATTTATTGATTGATTTATTGATTGAATTGATGATGAATGGGCGAACAATTGATTAATGGATGTATTGATTGATGTAATGCCTGATTACTGATTGATTAATCGATCGATGACCATTATAGGCCTGAATAAATTGACAAAAACGAACATGATTACATGCGAAACATTGCTATTTTTACCAGAATATAAAACTCATGAAATAATTATTTAGTTGCAAAAGATGCAGATGCTATAGATCTTCTTCTTCTTCTTCTTCTCCTCCATCTTCTTCTTTTCCTTCGTTTCCTTTCTTCTCATTTTTTCTTTCCCTTCTTCTCCCTCATTTGCTTCTTTCATATTGATTTAATATAGGTTTTCCCGCTCAATTTCGCGATTGTGTCAATCGAATTGATAATAGGAGCAAACGAATTCGCGCGATTTGCGATCGCCGTACCAAAGCATTATTCGAATTCGTTAATAGGCATTCAAAATCACGCCCGGAGCAAACGAATTCGCACAAAGCGCATACCATTTCGTCAATGGTCGTTCAAATTGACACGTAGTATACGTAGACGTCTCTTCGGTCAATCGAATTCGTGAAAGGGCAGCCAATTTTCAAATTACTGCTTTCGATTTAAGAAATGTAAAGATAGATCAGCAATAAATTGGCTAAAAGCAGTGGCGTCTGTATTCAGGTAAACTTAATTCATATTCAGACAAAGCATGTTATATTTGGGAAAAATCAAGTCATAAATTATTCGTGAAATTTATAAAAGGAATATAATTTTGATAAAGGTAAATTTTGCTTGTAAGGTGAGAATGAGAAAATGGAATTCGGGGAAAAGGACCCTGGCCATCTGGAAATATATAAAATAAAATGCTTATAAGCTTCATGTATATCTTTGTTTTCTATAAAGATTCCCCTTTGGCTTATGATGTATTGTTTGTCAACTTATTAGGGGTGGGGAGGGGTGATTGTGCCTCATATATAGCTCCGTGCTAAAGCGTATATCAATGTTCATTAAAGCTAAATGGGGATGTAGATGACATTACAATAGGAACAATCTTGATGATAACAAAATACATGTAAATACATCATTTTGTAAAAATGTTCAAACGTAACAAACCGCACAATGTCCTTTCCAGGGCAAAAGTAAAACATTATTGTTCCCAGTTTCGTGTGTCATATCATAATTATATATATATTCAGACAATTAAAACAGGACGAAGACTTGTATGTATATTTACGGACGACTGAGAAATGCATACATATGTCTCCCATGAAAGTCCAAGGCCCCGAAAGTACCCCCCCCCCCCCTCCCCTACATATACACAAATGTACATACATGTACATA